>JABXWE010014052.1:0-28618 GCA_014611495.1 Limonius californicus
ATAACAGGAAAAACAAATGTAAAAAAATTATAGAAGAGATACTTAACAAAATAAAAAGATAAAAGTTTTGATTTCACAGCTCGTACGATTGTTTATTATTAAATATAATTATTGTTTAACTACTTGAGCATTACTTAAACAATGGTACTATATACATCATTATTTGAAGTAGAAATAGCTTTCAACAGTCCTACATTACTTAAAATTCCTTAGTAAAACTAACTTGAAGTATGTGCATTAAAATGTTTAGTTCTAATAGACCGTTTTTAATTGTCTATTACTATTTATTATTGACAATATTCTTTCGACCAGTGCTTTTGTACCTCAAAAACATAAAAAATTGAACTACTTTAAACACAGTTTTAAATAATTAGTTTTTCAACTAAAATCTTAATTTTTGCACAGTGCAAATTAAATGCAACATTATCTTTTCAGCTACATCACGTAAACGACTATTTATAAAATATATTTCATAAATTAATTAGCAATCATAGAAATAGTTACAATTAACATTTTACCACCCATTTTTAGCTTTTACGAAAGCCCAATGAATATCTACTGTTCAATAAATTAAATATATTTTATAGAATTCTAAAAATGCAATTCAGATATGTTTTAGGTAAATAATGTAGAAGAATGAATAAATTTTCTGAAACATTTCCAAGGAGAATGTTTTTCTAAAAGAGACAAAGTGCATCTATCGTTCAATGCACAAACATATGGCAATCACAACTGATAAGCATGTTCAATCAAAATTGCATAACAGTACAGTCAACCCATCAGTATTATCTACAAAAGTAATCTAATATTTTGATAAAGCAACATTTGATAATGAAGGAAAACCTGACGCTGCACCTGAAAGAATATTTTGCTACACTGCATTTACAATTCATCTTTTCAATCTGCCGATTGTTTATCAGATATGATCAAAATTTCATATAACAAAACCTTGCATTCGGTAAAGCCAGCTACACACGTAAATGCATACTTGAAAGGTGCAAATGTACTCGTACAAATGTAGTGTACCTGACGGCCATATAGCATCCGCACTGCACAAGTATGCTTGAACAGTGCCAGTTCAAGTTAGAACCATGTTGTCGAGGGACGACGACGCGCTCGCTTTAGTTGCTTTCGTGGTAGTTTTCACGAAAAAACAACGAAAAAACAGCGAAAAGACGTACCATGTGATGTAAAGACTGGCTACAGAAAAGGAAAACGTACACATTAATATATACTTGTACAAGCAAACCGTTTAAGTATGCCGTTACATGTGTAGTTGGCTCAAGTCCAAATCTAATAGAACAGTTAAAAATATGTACATTTTCTCCTTTCACGCAGAAAATCCTACGCAATGATTTAGGAAAATGTCAGTATATTGGAACTTATTCATATACTTCTAACCATACAAACTTTAACCTTTTTCCACGGGTAAATTATTTTCATAAGCAATATGTAATCACAAACTCGTAATAAGAATTTTAAAGAATAATAATATTAAACATAAGATAATTACTTTTTTATTAACAATACTAATAGGAATTTTGGTGACAAAAAAAGGTCAATATATTTTCCTTCAGGCAAATCACTCATAAAATGAAATCATGAATTAAACAAATAATCGAGGGAAAATGCGTATTATTAATTATCCAGTAATTTTACTTTGTTACATTATTTAGTATTAGTTTATAAACATGTTGATGTTAATCTCCAAAACAATATTAAACCACATAACAACTATTTTCTCCTTTTGTATCTCTACATCATAACACAAAAAGTTAGGTTAGGTATTAGAACATGTCAGAAAAACTATTCTACCAACGTTTCAAAATCTACTGCAATTGTGTAATTAGCGGCAGGAGGAAAGCAGATAACGCATTCTGAGCAATGAGTATTTTAAATAATACGAATATAATAGATACAAGAAAGCATGGATAGTTTTAGTTTTCCCTTTGTGCGAAAATTTCAAAAACAATTTATCAAGTGTTTTTGATGAAGTACTTTCGCATCCCCAAACAAAATGTGACTTCCAAACTAATTTCTTTTTTTTCATTACATATTTGCTTTAGTATATTTCCACATTTTTATTTATACAAGAATAATAACTAATACAGACGCATGGTAGGAAACGTGTTATACAAAAATTATTGAGATTATTGTGGATAGTTGTTACCGCCAACCTTGAAAAAGTACGAAACTATTTATTTTTATTTAATTACCGAATGAAAGTATACAAAACTTTGAACCCCCCCCATCATATTTAGAACATCTAAATACGTATTTGGGCAACACAGTTGCCATCTTCAGTAGGGAACTGGACTTAACCTCTAGAGATATCTTCAACAAGTCAACAATGCAAGTCCAATTAATGAATGTATGTCTATGTGTAAGGCTGCGTAATATACAGTGTGATTGCAAATGATTGAGGCTAGTTTGAATTTACCGCCATAAGAAATTATTATCGTGTTGATAGCAAATACAGTAAACCTGTCAGCTGTTTATTTCTCATCAGTAGCGTCTCAAATAGGGATAACTGAGATATATATACATATATATTAATTGTTAACAACGATTTTAACCAATAGTTTTATCTTTTTAATTAAAACAATTAATACACAATAAACTTAGAATTTGGTTCAGAACTTATTTTGATATAATGGTAAAGCAAATAATAAAAATTAAAACGATAGGAACAACAGAAATCATAAATACGGTGACCATGAATGTATTTATAAAAAGCCCCGTTCCTATATTGATATAGCCACAACCAACATGTGAAATACACTCAAATTTGTGGCGGTAAATTCAAACTGTCCTCAATCATTTACAATCACACTGTACTGTTAGCGTTGTAATTATTATTATGTAACTATTGATAATTTTCATGTAAAAAAAAACACAAAAACAATCACTGCATACGGTTGTTTCTTCTTTTGCATTAATATTTTAGAGATTTTGTGTATATACCTATGAGAGTTATAAACCGATGTTTCGACTTGGTTTAATATGTTGCTATATGAAGATAACTTGTTCTTGCTTTTTTTAAATTGTATATTGTTAATAAAGAATAATAACTATAAATTATTAACATTTGTCGATGAATAAATATCCCAATTTCCTTCTACAGCCAATGTATTGTAACGGCATTATAGCAACTGCATGTGCGTTTGCATACTTTGAAATATAAACCTTGTATAAGGTAAATGCAGTAAAAATGTAATTTATGATTTTGCCAATATTAGCTATTAATAATTGGTTTCCTGAAATACCTTGTATCGTGAG
Source organism: Limonius californicus (assembly GCA_014611495.1). Lineage (NCBI taxonomy): Eukaryota > Metazoa > Arthropoda > Insecta > Coleoptera > Elateridae > Limonius > Limonius californicus. Next base: position 3,280 of record JABXWE010014052.1, read on the forward strand.
CAAACACCCAGTTTTAAATCTGTTAAATTTGAATTGCAACTTATGAAAGGACCGTATACGTCTGTGTGGTCACTTTATGTGACAGCATAGATGTTCGAACAACCTTTTCAAATATTTATACCATGCACACATGCTTTAAGGCCTGTATGACACGGCACAGAATTTTGTACAAAAGTTTATATAAAATTGAACAAAATTCTGGACTTTAGAGCACGAGCTACAGAATTGTGTTTCGAATAAAATTTTGCTGAATTTTGTAAAAACATTTTGTACAAAATTCTGTACCGTGTCATACAGGTCTAAGGCAATAACTCTCTGTCTGTTAGAATGAGATACAAGCATTAGACAGCTCTTAAATAAAAAGAAAACGGTTGGGTTTGCAATTTATAAATTTTTACAGAATCTTAAGACCGAGTTTACGGTGTATAAAACTTATTTACAAAGAAATCGCAAGCCTTATGTCAGAAAAGGACACGCCACCTGTAGCCAACATTTTCTGCAATGAAAGGATTACGCAATGAAACCTTTGATCACGCTGATCAAGCTGATCAACTAGCTAGCTCATTGTACTATTGACAAGACTGGGCATTCAACTTTCATGTTTTTATTACGTTCCATGCAGGTTTTCAAGGTAACCTCATACATTTTAATGAAGTACACATGGAAGAACTAGTTTTACAAACATCTTCGCGGCGATTGTTTCTACTTTTGCATTTAATTTACGCGGTAAGATAAATTACTTAAAAGATTACGACCCATACAATTGTACTAGAAACCTCCATATACTGGTATCATCAAAAGATAGAGAGTTATCACTTTAAATAGGTCTTCTAAGCTGTTAAATGTTTAATTTATATGTACACATTATAAAAAAGTATTTAAGCTTGCCGATGTTGACAAGTTTGTAAAAATGTGGTGAAGGGAAATCCTAGATCAAAATTGACGCAGTATGCATAAAATATTAGACACCAAGAATTTAAGGGGATTTTTCTACACCAACACTGCCATTGAATATTATATTTACAGTGAGAATAAATTGATGCAGAAGGCCATCATATCACTGTTAACTTAAATGAAAATCTAAAACATTAATTGATTAATTATTGTTTTCGATTATGCAAGGCAAAACTATGTCAATGGTTTGAAAAGTCATTAAGTGAATCTGCTAGCAGTAGATTAGTGATGTATTCGTAGCCGAGGGTTACTTTAACTGACCATGTTGACTTTTAAATCTTTTAAAGGCAACCATGACCTAAAACAGACTGTAAAATTCCAACTTTTAAAGTTAACCGCCGATGCTACTGCCACAGTATAATCCTCTAAAAGAGGATTATACTGTGCTACTGCTTCAGATTTTAAGCGAAACATTACAAATAATTACATTCAATCCAACGACAAGGAATTGTTAATAAGTAAAAACAAAACTACCTATTTATAAATGTCAACATTTATTTGATTTATTTGTTGAACACGTACATCAACTAATAACGTGTGATCAACAAGTTTTCTTACTAGAGTTGGTTGTGGATAGGACAATGTATGTCCTATCTTGCATATTATGGCGTATCCACCGTAACTTCCGTTTGGTTTCTACGACAGCTAGGACGTTTGTAGTCATAGTGTCATCTACAACCAGCTCCAATTAGGAAACTTTTTGATCGCACGTTACGTTCAGCAGAGGAAGGCGAAAAAATGATCCCTGTGAAATCACAATGGTCAACATGTCATCGAAAGAAATAATCCCTAAAAGCAATTAGTCCATAGTTTTTGGATATTAGTTATTATTATGTCCCATACTTAACGATGCCACGAAATAAAAATGAATATGAGCTTTAAACAGAATTAAGCTGGTTTGGGTCACCTCGAACAACCCAAAAGAGATTTACATACGAGTTTCCGTAGATGTCTGTTTGTGTATACAGGGTGGTTCCACGAATACTACCAGCTAATTACTCCGAAGCTATTCGAGGTATATTAATGAAAATTACACAGTATGGGTAGAAGGCCATGGGGGACACGATGGAATTATTCGGGTTTTCCCAATGTCTACTATTTACGATAAACTAATCACTATTTTTTATTTTTAGCGCAGGAGTTTATATGTATATGTTTTATTTTTTATTATATATTCATTAGTTCTTCTAAAATAATTATTTTATGTAATAAAACCAATAATGACGTATGTCACTAAATCAGATCTGCATTTCATGCAGAATTCAAGCAAGAAATAATATACAAGGTATGCTATGTAAAATAAAAACAACAAGATATTTTCAAAAACAGTAGGTGATGTGAGGTGGAAAGAAACGAACGACTGTGGTCTTTTACCCACACAGTATAATTTTCGTACAGCAATCTCAAATAGTTCGGAGTAATTAGCTGGATAGCATTAATACAAACACCCTGTATATGTATGTGCCATTGATATCTCCAAAATGCCGCATCCAATTGAAATAAAATTAAATTACAGTTTTAAAGAAATTCTTTCCGACAGTAACTTTACTAAATATCCACCCCACAAAATGTAATAAAAATAGTTGCAGCTGTTTGTAAAAAAATGTAATTTTTTTGATTCATTTACTTAAAAGAATCAAATTTTTGTACAAGTTATTGTTCTAATCCTATTAAATCATTAACATTTTGTTTCGGATACGCGGTTTTTAAAGCTATTATAAAATCAAGATGTTGAATTCGTTTCTCTTGAACACAGTGATGTCAAAAAATGGCTAATCTCTGTTTGCAGTTCTGAATGTTGGTAGAAATGGTACAATATTATTTCTTACTAATCAAGGAATCTCGTATCAATTGATCTTTGATATATAATAGCTCTTGAACATTAGAATCTTACTGTATATAATTTTTTATTAAATATGGCAGCTACAAATATGTTGCCAAAAATACTTTTAATTTTCAGTAAAATATTCTTTGGAAACTGCGGCTAAAATTTTATTTAAATTTGTCAACATGTTCGTGATCTGGACTACAAAGTTTGTTATCTATCTTCGAAGCTCCTCTACCAGGCATACACATATATTTTAACAATAATGCCCTGTTACTCTAAAACCGGCATCCGATTTTAATAAAATGTATAACGTAAATGTGTTAACTATGTGAAAAACGCTTGGAGGTATACGTGGAAGTTAGACATACTTTTTTAGTCGTTTTTTGTTGCAAAAATAAAGCTAGTTTGAAATTACGTAAGCACAGTAGAACGTCTAATTGTTATTTTGCTCCTTGTTTCCAAAATTAAGGCCTCCATGATTTATTACCATCAGTCACTGTAGATACGTATTTGTTTTTAAGTCAACCTGCGTATCCTCTCTGCACTTCCAGTTCAACCGCACTTAGGTACACTTTCTCTACATTGACGCGTATTTTATCAATATCATTGTTAAAACATAAGAGCACACTCTTACGTGGTATAGGTTCATTGATTGAATCAAATATACTATTGAAGTAGGCAGAGAGCGTTTAAACTGCAGGAAGGTTTAACTCAGGTATATCTCGCTCATTTTTATGATAACCAGTTAAAATACAATTTTAGTCATAATTGAAATTCTGGACATTTTTATCGAATCTGATTACACTATAATTTAAAGTAATAATATAGAAATTAGAGTTGAGGAGTAAGATATTTCAATTAACAATTAGCACAATTACTGGTATACGTTATTTCTATTTACAATAAAATAATGCTTGTACTTTTAAAGATATGAATTGTAGTAATTAAATTACATGCATAACAAACAATATGTAAGAATGAATATGCTGACGTATGGGTTGTGAAACTTGGGTATTATCCACAACAGACATAAGTAAAATATAAGCATATGAAATGAGAGTTCTTAGAGCTGCAAAAAGACACAACACATGTGACAGATTAAGAAACGAAAATGTAAGGAAAAAAATTGAATATACTTAAACTGCATAAATAATATAACAATAAAATAACAGAAAACAGATAACGATAGAGTGAACATCTAGAAATAACGTCACGAAAAAAATGGCTACCGAAACAGGTCACAAGATCTACACCGTGAAGGGAAGAAGAAAATATGAGCAAAATTAAAAGCAACGTTTTCAGAAATGCTTGAATGGAAATTGTAGTGGTGTATAGTAATCCTCAATAGAGCAACATGATATGTTTTACAGTATTGCCAGTAGTGAAACGTAGAACTGGAGAGGAATGGAAAGTTACTATTTTTTATGTTGCTTCCTTGGTGAAGGGAAGGATTACAGCAATATCTGTAGTAAATACATACCTTTAACTTACATCTCTTTCTAAGGCACGTGAAAGGTTTTAGGCGGGTATGACAGTACGTCTTACAAAGAAATAGTGAAATATTTTGATTTACGTCTACATTAGAACCGACAAGTGCTCACTGCTGTTTGACTTATAATCTGGTGTTAGAAAGAGCTGCCCTTTAGTTCAGTACCTTACATTATCGCCTGGTATAAGCAAATGTCACAACAGTTCTCAACAGGTCATGCCACTGTATTCTACTTTTGATAAAATTTTGTCCCTGCATAAATGCACATAAATAAAATTGTTTGGGCCTGCTGTCTTATTTCATACTCTCAATTCATACAGTTGTCATGTACCTGTCAGTAATCCTTAACCGTGGAAGCTACATGAAAAACAAGTAGGTATAACTAAATACACAAGGATGACACACCAACCAATATGTTGACATACATTTACAGAGAAATACATCGGCTCCTCTTTACTTTATATGGTGTCGAAATTTCGATTCATACAATCGGGATATATTGGAAGCCATGGGTCCCGTTTGGATTTGAGAGAAATACATATGCATTTCAATTCTTAACTGGCAAATATGCGATACATTACAAATAACTATTGAATTTTCATACAATCTGTGATATTTAATTGTGTAGTAGATTCTTGGATAATCAGTTCAACATATTATTTTCATTTTTTCAAAGAACGGAATAATAAACACGTAACCAAAGTAAATACATATATAGAATTTTCTTAAGGTTTGGTGCTTTGAAATGCGATTTTTAGAGAATCGCGTTAGTCAATTAACTAGGTATTCCAAAACCTTAAAATATAAAATCGAACAAACCTGTCCCCACAACGCCACTAAAATTATTGATATCCTGATGACTATGTAAAAGGAGTTTGTGGTAGTATAATACAAATGTCCGAGAGTAGCTGTATATCTACATCACTACCTAATCTTGAAATAAATTCGTATCATAAAACTTCCATAATTGGTTGCTGAAAATGAATTTCCATACAAAATTATTAGCGATGCACTTGCGCCGCCATCTGGAAACTTTCTAATACCTTACTGGAAGAAATATTTGGGTTGCATGCGTATCCATTTTTTAACAGCTTCGACAAACGTCGTAATTTGACTGAAATCTTTTCCCGGCTAAAAATTCTTTTAGTTAGCGAAACAAATAAAAATCGGAGGCAGCAAGAAGAGGGTCTCACTGAAATTTGTTTATGCTTGAAATTGTCCTTGCAGCGGTATGAGGGCGAATACTGTCTTGGAGAAATCAAGCCCTCAAAAGTGTCGAATAATAGTCTGCATTAACTGTACAAAGTTTTGTAAAGAAATCAATAAAAAGCACCACTTGAGAATCCTAAAAAGTGCGGCCATCACTTTACCAGGTGATCAGTTTTTTTTTTCTTTGACTATGGAGATGCGGTGACACCACTGCATACTTGCACGTTTTAACCGAGGTGTAAAATAATGTACCCAGGTTTAGTCAGTTGTCACAACTAAGTCCAAGATCTCATCTATTCCTCTATCATATTGCTGCAGTGAAGAAGTGAATTTCAAACGATTCAACTTGTGTTCTTCCTCAAACACGCACTGAAATCATCGTACGATACTTTAGCTTGTTTGTTATGACGTTTTGCAACACTTCCGACAGTAATATGTTCATAATTGTAACTGTCAAAATAATATAGCGAATGTTAGCAAGACTAATTTTTTAAATTGGAGTCACCTTTTCTGTTGAAATGTAAACACTCCTCGCATTATATCATTTTAGTAAATATTATAGGCAGCGACACATATTTTGTTTTTGTTCCACAGTCAATTCATGTATGTTAAACATTTTTCGTAATATGAAAGTTTCCATTAATACCAGCAAGGGTGAAAACATGAACATTCACTACTTCATCCTTCAAATATAATCACAGTTAACTCCTTCTGGCACAGTCTGGCTACGCCCATATAATTTTCATATCCGAACAATTCTTGCATATAAATAACGTAAAACAAAAACGTAGTCTACACGGAATAAATTATGAGCGCCTCATTCGTATGTTATCTTTGGCATAAATGTTTGGTTTTGAATTAATTATGATAATAACTAAACAATGCGAGAATTCACCTAGTACTCACAAGAATCACTTAAATAAAACAAACAAAATTAGTTATCGATTTCGACTGACATTGCTAATTTTAACAATTTCCTGCTTTTTCTACATGTATCTGGTACAAACCGTAAACTAATAATACCTGAGCTGGCTGACGTGAGGAACCCCTATTTATAGAACAAGTCAACAGCAACAAAATGCCACACTTAACTCAAACATGAATCTGTAATGAGACTAAATGCCATCGTTGCTCTGTAATTATTGTTAAATATTTAATATTCGAAAAGTGGCAACAGGATGTTTGTATTTAATTATTTTTTAACTAATAATAATATGTATATTCATCAACAGGTTATAAATCAATTTCAAATTAAAGAAATATACTAAAACAGACACATTCTGTCTAAATACAACCACAAATTAGAAAATTAACGAAGTAAACATATTAATTTGCATATTAAGTTAAAATATATGACGGATGTTTTATGCCTGCTTCTAATAAATCAAGCTGTATACATATCAGCAATATGCAAATAAAAAAATACGTTGAATAGGGTGGGAATAAGAACGTAGGATGAAGGAAGGCTGTACATAATTCATATATCGTAGACTTTGCGGCAGCGGCGTAAGGCTTAAAAAGTGTGCTACAAAAATTGTCACAAGGAAATAGAATGTTTTTACTTCTAGTATCTAGTAATACCAAAATTTAATTATAACTTAAATTTCTCGTTTATTACAACGACAAAGAACTTATTTATTATTTAAATAATGTCCAGCTGTTTGGAAAAACGCAAATATTTATTAAAATATTAATAATATTGTATCCGTTTATCGACGAAGAAGAACTTTGACGAATTAAGGCAGGAAACAATTAAAAAAATATGTTTCAGACAACCTTTTGGTGTATTTTTGCTCCATACGCATATTGCTTAATACTTCATAGGTTAGTGGTACACACATATCAGTATACGTTAAGAGTTCAAGTACGCGATGATCTAATTTTGGTTACATGAGATATGCTGGAGTGTACTGATGCATATACAGCTTGTCAAATTTTCAGTTAAAAGGCAGTGGCAAAAATATGGTATCAACAGTGAAGCACATTTGCTTAACAGACTGCAAGGAGAACGTAGAAATGTGCAAACATTGGCGAAGTACGGAAGTATGCCCGAAAATCTGGCACTCTCTTTTAGTTCGAATACTATCTTTTTTCGTTCTACACATTTCAAAAGAAATTTAGAACGTGATGATAAATTGCGTATATTCTCATTTTAAAACATGTCAATTATTATACTAAAACGATTATCTGGTCAAATCCTCGTATTACTTCCAAGAACAACCGTTTCTTCGAGGCAAAGCAAAGCACTAATATGTACATATAACATTTGACAGTTAATTGTCAACAGGCAGCGAAATCTGTATTACGAACAGTGGAATCTGCATTACTGACAGTGGAATCTATATTACCGTATTAAAGACATCATAAAAACAAGGTAAAGTATCGTAAGGTCAGTGCCAGGTGAATTCAGCGCTTGCCGACCGAAAAACAAGTTCAATCGTTTGCAAATCGCTGCTTCTTTACTGCAGCGATGTGATACCATAGGGGATGAACTTTTAGACTCAATTATGACTGAACTGCTGAAACATTAATTTACTCCCGTGCCAAAAAATGGAAGCATGCAGTGGTATCACACCACATCCTCAAAGCTAACGAATGCAAAAATTGCGTTGTCGACTGATAAAGTAACAGCAATTTTATTTTTTTGGTTCTCCAGGCGTGTTCTTTGTATACATCGTACAATTAATGCAGGCTATTATTAGATACTTTTGTACAATGAAGTTCAGCTTGCAATCAGTGACAAACGGAAGAGAAGACAAAGTAAGTTTGCTCTCTCCAAGAGAATGCTCACTCTTATACAGCTGCAAGAACAATTGATACAATAAACAAACTTCAGTAGGAGCAAGAATTGGATTTTATCGCAAATATCATGTTTTAACATATACTGGATTTCTATACTATTAAAGTTATAATCTATAGAAGGTTATAGATAATATTGTTCAAAAAATTCCATAAAGGAAAAGCAATAGGGGAAAATACTGCGAACTAGTTACGCACATTGTACTCTTTATCAGATGTAATACAAAAACCTTGGACAACATACTCGATTGCGCACAGTTCCTCATCTTCTATGAACAGAATAATGTAAATGTATATTAGCACGTGTTTATCACGTGAAGCACTGATGAAAGAAAACAGGTAAAAGAATCGCTATACTACCTATTCATGCAGATTATGCTAATTCTATTCAATTTTTTATATAAGTTAAAAAAGTTATTAGTTTTAAACTTCTATAGTTGTGCGTTTTAATAGTCAGCATTTCAAGCAGAAATGTAGCAAATCGAGAAGTTTAATCAAGATTCATATAGTTACTGCCGTGGAGATACAAGGGGTCATTGAAATTCCTTGCTGCTTTCATTGCGTCAGTTTTTCACAAAATAATACCATTAAGTTTAACAAGTTGATAATTTTTTGTAAACATAGAGTTTGCCGGGTAAAGGTTACAAACAGCCGATAATGTTTAAGTACTTAAATACTAGAGAAAATTTATGACAGTTGACTGAGCAGAACATCTCTTTTCTATTTCGCGTTAAAGAGAATTTTTTCGACATGAAGATCAATAGTTTCTGTCAATTTACAGTTATACGATATTGAGTACAGTAAACATTAACAAGAAAGTTTTCATAAAAACATTGGGACATTTCGGATGCTTTCCACTCTATATAAAAGTAAATACACTAAATAATTAGAAACCATATAATACTGACATGTAGATTGATATACTGTGGTAAATATTGTATGTATATTAATATAGGGGTAGTTTGTTATCATAAGACTGCCTTAGAATTTCGGAAAAACCCTTCCAGAAGCTATAGAATAGCATTCTACAAGGCAGAGCCTGCTAGTTCATTGATACGTGGGTCACATGTGTTAGCTCTCTTGCTTAGCTTTATTATAGGGCATACGAGAGAATTAATTGTAATGTCAGATTTTGTAGGTCAGTGTTAAGGAAAATGTCTACGATAATACTCAAATTGGTGACCAATTGCTCTGAACTCGTAATTAGTGGAGTTTGCCGATTTATATTGCATAAGTGGTTAATGGTAAAAATCCGGTGTTACGAATCCACACATCTAGAGAAAAAGTTCTGATTATAAAAACGCAACCAAACATAACATCAGTAAACTTAGAAAACAGTATAAATCAAGCGAGCATCACACAATCATTATAGGTCATTGTATACGTCTACATAACAGAAAGTAGTACCAATGAAACAACTGTCCCTTGAAAAAAGAGACTACAACGTCACGGAAACGACGTAATTTCAAAAACTGTAAACTTTAATAATATTGTTCTCGGGGTTAGATGGCTTATATTTTAAAAGTACTTTAATTTAAAACAGGGGTCGGCCATACGCGGCCTGCAGACCGCATACGTCTCTTTAGGACCTTTCGTGCGAGCCGCATAATGTTTCGTAAAAACTCGTTATCGTCCCGTTGCGTAGGTCGATTTCACCAACTATTTTTTGTTTTTACTTGTGCTCTTATTATTATTAATGGAACCTTAACCCTTAAGTCGGGAGGTCGAAGGGTTGTCATACTACTCCGGATGTGGTATATTTTTTTATGCCACTTTTCCTTCCAATTTCTCTCTAAAGTAATCAAAAATGTTTACTTTTATCGTTCTTTATTTTAATATCGATTTATTTAAACAAAACAATATAAAATTGAGTAATATAACATAACATAAAATTATGACTAGGTAAGTAGAAAGCAGTTTACTAACATATCAAAAAATTGAAAATTTTGCAGGGGTTTGCTTCGAGGGCCAATTGTCGGCTGTCACATTGCGATTGGTTCCTTCTATTGGTTTCACTAATTGCAAAATTGATTGTATAACAGTGAATCTGTGATGTAGTATACTACAACCTACCACAATCCCAATAGCTCGCAGGTACTCACCAAGTAGTTACTACCACCAAGGAGGGTATATAACTGCAGTCTTGCCACCCCGGCTCTAATGGCCTTCCCCTTGGTTTCAATATTTCGTGGATCGAAATATATACTATTTCCCGACTTAAGGGTTAAGATAGCATCACTAGCTTCATAGCTAGCTTACAAAATCCATTTTCTTAGAGGTGTCGCATGACACCCCTCCCCCAGCCCTATGGTCCCCCCCAGCCCTATGGTCCGCCCCCAATTATTGGTTACTCAGGTGACCCGATCACTCGCAAATGTAGCCGACCTCTGATTTTTAAAAACGGCTTTACCTAATTATACTCAATTTGAAATTACTTGAATGAAACACTGTTAGCTCAGTTTGCTTACAACTCGTAAATGTGCATTGCATTCAATTTTTGTAGGATACTTTTCTGTTTGATACAGCGAAATCAGTCCATAACACATAGTTGCGGGAGTACCTTATAGCAACATGTAAAAAGTAAACCACCGTCATTGAGATGTTTCCAATAAGAAAGATTCCATTGTATATGATGCAGTACTCTTACAGCTGTCAATATATAAACTTGGAACAATTAAAAAAAAAAAGAAACCCTGGAAAAATTTTATTGCCAAAAGTTTAAAGCTGATTTTTTATGTCTACTGCTTCTGCCAACAATGTCCATCAGAATACTCCCACCAGCAATTGGAGAATTCTATTCTGAACGTTAGCGCAATACACTTAAGTTGCAAAAATTTCCACTGTATGTGGCAATACTTAAAATTTTACGAAGCCATAAATCTTTGAGATGTATTTGTTTATATGTTTGAAGGTCATCTTATGTAATGCAATTCGTATGATGCGGATTGTAGACAACTTCTTGATAAATTCTCTCGTCAAAAACCACTTCACGTTTAGTTGAATTTACACTTTCACTTTTTAAGAACAGCCAAAGCATATGATGATTCATAGTTCCTGTACAAATTATTTGTCGCAAAGAATTCAAAGAACTACATATGTCGTTTCTAGTACGCTGCGGCCACAAAAATATTGAATAGGCCATAACAAACACCTTCAAGTTGTCATACTGTATGCCAACTTGCTAAAGTTTGACAACTGTCATTGCTACGTCTTAATGACAATATCCCTGGTCTATAGAAAATTTAGTGATTATTACTGTTACGTTTCCTTCATACCTGTAATTAATTCAAATCAAAAATTCTTACAATAAGGAATTTCACAACAAGAATCGAGGAGTTTCTTGATTATATAATAATCAACCACCTATCAAGCATTTAAAAACTGCTCGGTTATGAGTAAAATTAAAATTAAATTTTGTACTTCCAAATTGGAATTTATGGAACTTTGTTTTACGGACAGCGAATTTTAACGTGTATCAAATTACACTTGACATAATTTTCATTAAATTAACTTAAACAATTGTATGAAGTATCGGTTCAATTTACACGTATTGGTCTTTATTTAAATTAAAACGGGCTTACATATAATTTTCTTCCTACCCTAGTGGAACTGAATGCGAAATTCAACGTTTGTCAAATTAAACTTGGCAGAATTTGCCTTAAATTAGCTTCACAAATTGTGTGCAATATCGGTTTTGATTTGAATTAAAAGAGACACATCATTTTCTTTCGTCCAAAGTGGAAAGTATGAAACTTACTTTTACGAAGGGCGAATTTCAACGCTTATCATAATAACGCCGCTTAATTTTCAGTAAATTAACTGTAAAAATTGTGCAGTGTAGGTTTTAATTTAAATTAAAACGAGCATGTAACTGTATTTCTGCCAATGTCGAAGAGATGAAGTTTACTTTTAAGGAGAGCGAATTTCAACACTCATCAAATTAAACTTCACAGAATTTGCATTAAATTGAATTGTGAGTAGTATCGGTTTTGCTTTAATTTACAATGGGCACATAATTTTCTTTCTTCCAAAGTAGAATTTACGTAATTTACTTTCAGGAAGAGCGAATTTTAATGCTCATCAAATTAAAATTGGCATGCTTTTCATTAAATTAGCTTTAATAATTGTGGGCAGTAACGGTTTTAATGTAAATTAAAACCAATATACAATTTTTTTTCTTCCAAAATGTAATTTATATAATTTACTCTCAGGAAGGATCGAATTTTAACGCTCATCAAATTAAAATTGGCATACTTTTATAAAATTAACATTAATAATTGTGGGCAGCGTCGGTCTTGATGTAAATTAAAACCTTCCAAAGTAGAATTTCTGTAATTTATTTTCACGAAGAGCGAATTTTAAAGCTTATCAAATTAAAATTGGCACACTTTTCATTAAATTAGCTTTAATAATTGTGGGCACTAACGGTTTTGATGTAAATTAAAACGAATATATAATTTTCTTTCTTCCAAAATGGAATTTACTATCAGGAATGATCGTATTTTAAAGCTCATCAATTTAAAATTCGCATACTTTCATAAAATTAACATTAATAATTATGGGTAGTATCCGTATCGATCTAAATTAGAACGAGCATATAATTTTCTTTCTTCCAAAGTGGAATTTATGTGATTTACTGTCATGGAAAATGAAATGTATCAATTTTAATTTAAATTAAAATTGCCATATACCTAATTTATTTTCTTCCCAATTGGAAAGTATGTAACTTACTTTCACACTTTCATCGCTTATCAAATTAAAATTGGCATAATTTGCTTTATATTTACTTTAAAAATGTATTACAGTATAGGTTTTGATTCAAATTAAAACGGGCATATAATTTTCTTCCGTCCAAAGTGGAATTTATGTAATTTACTTTCAGGAAGAGCAAATATTAAAGCTCATCAAATTAAAATGGGCATACTTTTCATTAAATTAGCTTTAATAATGAGCGTTCAGCTCATCAAAATAAACTTATAATAAATAATAAAATAAACGCATAATTTGCATTAAAGTAACTTTCAAATTTTGTGCAGTATCGGTCTGGATTTAAGTAAATGGGGACATAACTTACTTTCTTTCCAAATGGAATTAATGTAACTTACTTTCACGGAGAGCGAATTTTAACGCTCATCCAATTAAAATCAGCACAATTTACATTAAATTAATTCTGCAAATTTTGTGCAGTACCGGTTTTGATTTAAATTAAACAAACATATAATTTTCTTCCTTCCAAATTGAAACTTAGGTAATTTACTTTCATAGAAGACGTACTTCAACTCTCAAATCAGACTTGCCCTAATTAGCATTAAATTAAATTTTAAAATATATTTGAAATATAATGGAAATGTATACAACTTGCTTTGAACGCGCATCAAATTAAAATTGGCATAATTTGCATTAAATTAACTTTACAAATTTTACACAGTATCGGTTTTGATTTAAATTAAAGCATATAATTTTCTTTCATCCAAAGTGGAATGTATGTATTTTATTTTCACCAAGAGCGAATTTTAACGCTCATTAAAATAAAGTTGCATAATTTGCATTAATTAACTTTATCAATTGCGTGCAGTATCGGTTTTCATTTAAATAAAAATAGACATACAAATTACTTTCTTTCAAAGTGGAATTAATGTAACTTACTTTCACGGAGAGCGAATTTTAACGCTCATCAAACTAAAATCAGCATAATTTTCATTACAATAACTTTAAAAATTTTTGATCGGTACTTCCTTTTTTGTGGTATTTGGTGATAATAATACAGAAGTGATTTTATCGTTATCCCCAATGGGAACTTTAAAATGACAAATTTCAGTTTGCTTTAATTTACTTTTATTTTTCGATGGCAGAGTATGTTATACATTGGCTTCTGTATGTATTATATGAAACCTGTAGCCCTACATCAATCAGAAGAGTAATGAAATTAATACTAAGGAAGCGTTTATGCAGAAAAATATACTTTAATATTAATTATATGTAATTTAAAACCAATAGGATTACTTAGTGTATAAATTACATTTTGCCTGCTGGCACATGTGTTAGAAATAAAATTCCATTAGCAAAACACACCACATGCATGAATTTGTCATGTATGCGAAATTCCTTTTTTGTTTGCGATAATGACGTGTGCTTTTAGTGTCAGTGTTATTAATTATATAGCAAACATTTTAATTCAGAAGCAAACAATGTGGTATCAGAAAGTTCAATAAAACGAGATTAATGCAGATAATGGAAATGCACACTTTTTAATCCAAAAGTCAGACTAGCGTGCGATACGTTATCAGCCATTTGTTTACGGACGTGAAACTGGAAGATATCTGGCTGGGTATCGCGTGGCGAAACTGAAAAGAAATATAAAACCACTGGAATGTGTTGACGGCTTTACATTTTAGGTCAATCATCGGTGTGTAATATCACCCAACAAAAAATGCAACTGCAAATATATATAAAATGGTTGAAAATTGGTTCTTGGCTATATTATAGAAATATTTGGGTCATGGAAACCGAACAAGGTTAAATTTTCGAAACGGAGTGAATCGAAATGATCAATCGAACGTTTTCTCCCTTGGAGAATTATCGCAGCTTTATGTAACAGTATTATTTCATTGAAAACCAATCCACACCTTAATTTGTTGCTTTGAACGCACGTATCAATTACAACACGACAATGTGGAATAAATCGGGCTTATGTAAGCATCGATAATATAAAACTGCAATTATACAAATCACATAATCAAATACGCGAAGTGTTTTTTCATTTAACAAACTACGTCACTGATTTGGAGAAAAATGTTATCCAACTACGTGCGTCATTTTTTTACTTACATGTTTTGTGATAATTAAGGGTATAGGGCTTATAGAAATTACCCTACTAAAAATCGATTTATTTTTCCACATTTCATAGATGAAAAAGTTAGTAGTGATGGAAAATATTCAGTTAGTGAGTTATTAATAAGAATTTAATTAAAAAAAGAATAGGTTTATTTGTGAATGTTTCGTTATTTATAACATTATTAAATATGTATTTTGAACACACATAAACTATAAGATCTAACATATTAAAATTATGAATATATTTTTTTCCTTAATGTGTAATTAATATTTAAATATCGAGTTAACAATTTTTGTGAATAAAAGTCTTTGTATCTTCCACATTTTTACTTATTTAGCCCTTAAACAGCAGTGGGTATTCCAGTTACAATAGCTTTTAGTGGATTGTGATTACTCAAAAAATAAAAGCAAAATCACACATACAGGGTTGCTCATTCGTGCGTCCAAGTTTATATATATTGGCATTATTAAAATGATTTGGAAAGTTTTCTCTTTTTAAGTAATGTAGTGCCAAAATGCCCAAATTATAAAAATAGTTTTAATATACAGGGTGACTCACTAGAGCGGGGCATCTTCAAGGTATTATTTTGTAAACAGCACACCCTATATATTTTTACATTTTGGAATTCAGCATAAAATTATCTCTCCAATGATCTCCAATTTTTTTATTTTGGATGAAGCGTTGTTGAGTTTATCTAAAAAATGTGAACATTTTGGTGGCCACAACGTTTAATAAACTAATTCGGTACGTGAGTATTACGGTTAATTAAGAATGCAGATTTCGCAGTTATGTAGCCAAGTGAGGTACTAAAGCGACACAATCGCCAAATATAACTTTTATTATACATAGTAAAGTAGGACGACCAAACTTTTAGTAGCGAATGTTAAATGATATTACCAGTCAGCAGTTAGCAGATATTCTCTTAACAATAGCGTTGGTGGTTGTTGGTCTGTGGTCAGGGCCGCATTTAACTTTCTTGGCAATGGCAGTAAAATCCGGCGATGCAACATTTTATAGAAACTGGGTATAATTATAATATATATTATAAAATGTGTGCTGTTGTCCACTAACGATGCAGGTAATCATGTTCAAAAGTTGTTTTGCAATATGAATCATTTGTTTTCGAACATATGCTAATTTGGTTATTGTTCTGGGTAAATTCAGTCGCAATTTTGTTCAGTTGCAGTTACATCATGGTTTTCTGGAGACCTTCCGAAAGCGACGATAATAATCAAATTATAGCAATTGCAAGCCGTGATACTGACGAAGATATAGATGTTCTAAATAGTAGTAGTGGAAAAAAAAGCACACATTATACAATTTTGAAATGAAAATAATGTGTCTATTCCTGGCAATGTGAAAGCTAAACGAGCTTTGTTAAAACTAATAGAACAGAATTTTAAAAGATCATATTGCCCTGACGAAGCTGCCCTTGCAAGCGGCCATAATGTTTTGAGATTATCCCCCTACTTTTGCGAATTTAATCCGATCGAAATGATGTGGAGCAGTTTGAAAACAAACGTCAGAAGAAGAAATACTTCTCCACTGTTCTGGGTCTTATGATGCTGCTTGTGAAATTGATCTACATAGGAAAAATTTCGCAATTTCTCAACGACTCAACGGAAATTTCACCAAAAGCATCGATTACGCATTGCCTCATATCTGCTACAATAGTTGCAGGAATCTGGTATCTACATATGTAATATGTTTTATATGTCTCCTAGGAAAACATTTACTGTCCAGTCTGGCGATATAGCTGGCCAATTGATGGTACCGACGTATTCACTTGTTATCGAATTCTTGATTCACGAACTGCCGAGTGTGTGAAATGCGAACCACATATTTTACATATTTTTCATTAGATTTTGCAGGTGTTGTGGCAGATTATTTTGCAAGTAATACAAATATTGAGCACTATTTAGATATCTATTTAACAAATGAGGTCCAATGACAAAATTGCCCACAGTACCTCCCCAAACATTTACAGTACAATGTCGTTGTCCATTAACTTACAATTCTTGGGTTTTCTATTGCATAATGATGAGTGTTATGCCGGTTTGGGCTATCACTTTGGGTGAAGGTAGACTCGTTAGTGAACAATAGTTTTTGGAAAAGTTAGAACTTGCTCTTTTCAATTCCAATTCCTACTCACTTGTTAAAATCATGGCTACTAAATTAGATAGAAACAAAAAGTTTAGTAATTCAATGGTTTGCAATGAAAAAGTGAAATATTGATTTTAGTTATAGGACAATATTCACAAAACTTGTGAAGAATTAACGTGCCAATTCAAAAATATAACAATAAACAGTGTGTTCCATTAAAAAAATGAGAAAATACTATTTGAAATAAGTTAAATTTGCAATGGTGTAAAAGTCACCATGTATAATAAAGTTACTATTTGGTGGTTGTACCGTTTTAGTACATCACTTGGCTACATAACTGCGAAGTATGTATTCTTAATTAATCGTACTACACAAGCATTGCATTAATTTGTTAAACCACGCCTCATCCAAAATAAAAAAACAGAAGATTGTTGGAAACAAAATTATGCTGAATGTAAAAATATGAAGCGTATACTATTTTAAAAAAATTATATCTTGAAGATGATCCGCAGTAATGTCACCCTGTATTTTTAAAAATATTTTTATAACGTGCGGATTTTGACACTACAAAACTTTAAAGAAGAAACTTTCATTCATTTTAATAATGCCAAGATTGCACTTTGATGTACTAATGAGCAACCCTGTATAAATAACTAATTCTTCAGCACTAAATGCCAATGGAAGTGTACGTATAGATAACAAAACAACGAACGAAACCTTTTATCTATCCTTTCTAAAGAACTTTACATATAAAATTTGTTTAACTAGTGGTGTGTAAAATAGTGACTCCTACAGCCTTAACAAGCTATCAAATTTTAAAATTGTAATGGTTTATCAAGATGCTTATAGCGCTGTTGTACAAGTACACAAAGTTTAGTTCATGTAAATAAATAGGAATGGAGCTATTTTAAGCCGCAGTTAAATCAGCTACCTACATTAAATTTAGACGTGGAACAGGTCGAAGAATTTACATGTTTGTGCATTAGACTTAGTAAATTTTGATGTCATTTTGTTTGCATTGCAGGAGGGAACCAGATTTTTGACAGTCCTTATTTAGCATAAAATCTCAAAATTCATTGCCTTGCCGAGCACTGTTATTTCCTGCAGTGCTTGTATGATTAAATAATTCAATGAGCATGTCATAACCAGATAAGCTTCAAAACACAAATGTTGGAAATAGGTTCCGCACAATAATCAACGCCTATTGATTACATGTGGGTATTATAATTTTATTTTCATGGTTGGCGCGTAAAATTCAGGCCTAAATAGTTATTTTGTTTCGATCGATCAGTTGTTAGCCCGGTAAGGGAGTTTTTTTTGTGCAATAAATAATAAATGGACTCAACACTTTCCATTTAAGTAAAAAATATCCATTTATCTAATATTTGTGTCAAACCTACAAACGGAGTTACTTAAATTTGTGACTTCATACTTTGGAAATAAACTATAGTTTTTAATAGAGTATTATTCGCGTAAAGTAAGTTAACTATAAATATCTGCAGCTATTCGACTGACCCATGTTTTATTCATCAAATTAATTAACCGCTATAGGTTTGGTATAAATCATACTTACACAAGGACCATCCATATTTATATTTTGACAATCTGTGCGTATTTACTTGAATAAGGTGAACTCGCATTACGTTGACGCGAATAATGTAATAAACCTTCAAAAATACAGATTTATATATTGTCAAACCTATTGAAATAATTACATATTTCGTTCGGACTCTTCACTTTATAAATAAAGTGCAAATGTAATCATAAGATAACTATAAATATGTATATGTATAAGATTGCCTTTATTCAATCAAAAAATTAATTGATCACAGTATAGGTTTGGCCTAAATCATACATAGGTGCATATTTATATTTTGACAACTTAATAACACTGTTTGTATTCGCTTAAATTCATATTATTTAAATGTGTGCGAATAGTATAGTAAAAATGAATTTTAATCTACGATTTGTGTCAAACTTATTGGAAAAATTATTTCATTTTGACTCGTTACTTTATAAATAAAGGGCATATACATATAAATAGGCTATTATTCATGTAAACATAAAATAACTATAAATATGTGCAAGTATCCAAGTGTTCTTTTAAATCGGAAAATATATTAACCACTCTAGGTTAGACATAAATCATACATAGATGCATCCTTATATTTTGACCATTTCATCATCATCATCATCTGACATGGAGCCGACTAATAATATACTGTTCGTATTCACTTGTATAACGTGAATTCGCATTATTAAGTGAACGCGAATAGTATAGTAAAACGTCAAAAATAAAAATGTATCTATGGCGTGTGTCAAACCTATTGAAGGAATTATTTCATTCGGACCCTTCACTATATAAATAAAGTGCGGTACAAATAAGGTATCATTCATGTAAACATAAAATAACTATAAATACGAGGGAATATCCGATTGTCTTTTACAAAAAGAAAATTAATTATCTTCTATAGGTTTGGCCTAAATCATACATACTTGATTATATTCCGACTATTTAAACTATTCGTAGTCACTTGAGTAAGGTGAAACCACTGTAGTTAAGCTGAAGAGTATATGAACGGATCAGGAAACCCCGAGAATTTCATGTTTATCTATGATTTGTGCCAAATCTACAGGCCGAAATTAATTTAATTTTGAGTCCTCGCTTTATAAATAAACTATACATTTAAATAGGACATTATTCCCTGCAACTTAATATAACTATAAATATGTGTAAGTGTCTGATTACCAATTTCCAGTCAGAAAATTAATTAACCACTATCAATTTAGCGTAAACCATAGAAAGATGTGTACAAAGTGATTTTTTTAAAAAGTCAATTGCAGCAAGCCTAGAAAAAAAGCTATTCCGTCTGCAGTCAGCTGTAATGAGCTTTGAATGACATTTACCTGTATGTCAAACTGTGTGACAGTTACAATTTTCATATTGTCAGATTCTAAAGCTTAATATAGACGGGACAATACCTAGCCTACTGCAATTGATTTTTTTAAAAATCACTTTGTATGATCCAATTGTTTAAATTATTAGTAGCCCTTTGAACAAGGTAAATTCACATTATTCAAGCGGATCTATTCAGTGCAGCACATTCTAAAATATAAAAATGTATCTATAATTTGTGCCAAACCTATAGACATAATTACTTAATTTTGAGCCCCACTTTATAAACTATACATTTAACTAACATTATTCCCTTAAACATAATATAACTATAAATATTTGTAACTATCCGATTGCCTAGTCCCAATCAGAAAATTAATTAACCACTATAGGTTTGGCATAAACCATACATATATCTTTACATATGCACGGTAGCCACTTGAATAAAGTGAATTTACATAATTCAAGCGGATGTTATCAGTGCAGCACACTTTCAAAAATAAAGATTTATCTATAATTTGTGCCAAACCTGCAGACACCTTAATTTTGAACTTTTATAAATAAACTATTCTCTTCGATAAGGTATTAGTAATGTAAACTAAGTTAATGATAAATATGTGCCCGTATCTAATTGCTCGTTTTTTAACTCGGCAAATTAATTAACCACTATAGATTTGATATGAATTATACATAGGTACATATTTTGATCGTTTCAAATAATGTTCGCCTACGTGGATACGTTAAATTCACACTATTTACTTGAATACAAACAGTAGAGCACAAGTAAAAAGTTAAGATTCGTTCATCTCCGATTAGTGTCAAATCTGCAGACGAAGTTTCATAACTTTCACTCTTTATTTGATAACTAAACTGTAATTTTAAATAAATTATTCTTAATTGAAACACAAGAAAACTATAAACATGATGTTCTAGCTGCCTATCTTCACTAGTACAGGTGTTCGATTAGCATTCTCTTCTAACCAGCAAATCAATTAACAAGACTATTGGCGTATACACAGAGGATGAAGAACAAGTTTAACATGTATCATAAACTGTCAAAAATAAAGGTTTATTTATGATTTGGTTCAAACCTGTAGATGGAGTTACTTATGATCTGCATGTGTAAGTAGGGTATTGTTCATGTAAGCATAAGATAACCATAAATATGAAGTTAGATCTTCGAAGCCCTAATATAAATCTCCGATTAACACTTTCCTACTACGTAAATTAATTATCTGCTGTAGATTTGACACAGATCATAGATTAATGTTTAGTTTATGTACAGGGTGACACACGAAACAGTAACCTGGGCTACAATAAATATTAAACTATTATAGAAGATGTTAAAAATGGCCCCTTGCAGCATCAATACACATGACACATGCGCTTCGAATCATGTTTAGGTACATCCGGCGTAATTCATTGTGATCGGTGCCGGCGACTGCATGGCTGATGTGTTGCACTTGCTGCAATGTGTGTGGATTTTTTCATACACCGTGATCTTCAAGTGTCCCCACAGAAAATAATTACAAATTGAAAGGTCTGGAGAACGTGGCGGCCACAAGTTTTTGCTAATCGTTCGTTCTCCAGAGAAGACCTCATGGACTCGCTGTGGGGATACGTGAGAAATGTGGCAAGTCTCTCAGGTATCTCTGCAGCTGAAGAACGAACGGTTCCCACAAATAATAGTGCTGAAAGGTCTGGAGAACGTGGCGGCCACACATTTTTGCTAACCATTCGTTCTTCAGAGAAGACCTTATGGACTCGCTGCAGGGATACGTGAGAAGTGTGTCTAGTCTCTCCGGTATCTCTGCAGCTGAAGAACAAACGGTTCCCACAGATAATAGTGTTGAAAGGTCTGGAGAAAGTGGCGGCCACACATCTGTGTTAACCGTTCGTTCTTCAGCTGCAGAGATACGTGAGAAGCTTCTTCTTCCAGTAGAACGGAGTGACATACCACACTTCTCACATATCCTTGCAGCTAGTCCATGAAGTCTTCTCTGAAGAACGAACGGTTAGCAAAAATTTGTGCCCACCACGTTCTCCAGACTTTCCAACTTGTGATTATCTGTGGGGACGCTTTAAGAGCACGGTGTATGAAACAAATCCACACACATTACATTAAGTCAATGAATTCCACCGGTTGTACCTAACATGATTAGACGTGCACAGCTGTATATTGACGCTGCAGAGGGCCCCTTTCAACATCTTCTATGGTGGAGGGTCATTTATTTCTATTATTTTTATATTAATCTGTATTTATGGTCCCAGGCTACTTTTTCGTGCGCCACTCTGTATATTTTGCATAACAAACTGTACTTCATGTACTTGAATAACGAGAATTGAAAAATGTTACAAAATCGTATAGAAGGTGGAGTAAGCAGAAATTTTAAACTTTCAATCCAAATTGTCCCGATAGTTTGCAAAATTCACAAACATAACGTCGTTGCCACTCTAACTCGTCGTAGTAAATCTGTTACTGATGAGGGATGTTATGTTATTGATTACGGAACTTTGCACTTTAATTATTCAGCGGTTGCCTATCACCGGAAAACGATTGTTCTGAACATTCTTTGAAAGTGATAAGCACACGTGTTGTCTACGCTACATGACTAATACAATTCCTAACCTAACACTTCGCAAAATATTCTGGGAATATTCCGAATGAATTACGCAACAGGATTTTGATACGTTGTTTTCAGAATTTCGATGCGTTTTATGGAATCAAAACAACAAACAACAATTTTCCAGTAAATTTGAAAACATTCTAAATAAACCTTGAAAGTTGTAAGTGATTGATTTGAAGTAGATGTTATTGAGATATGCAAATGCAACAGTTCGGAACTTATTTTAATACGCACTATAATCAGTAATAAGAGATAGTTCCTACGCTATCTCGCAATGCCGAATTATTGTATTTCGCAGAAAATCATTTAGCTGTAGTTAAGTAGATTCTGAATTTTCAGTGTTGCAACAATTAATGTTCGTAGGGAGGGTGGATTACAAAAGCATAACCTGTTGCTGATGACGGAGTATTCAATGTGACTACAAAAGAAGGGAGTTCTAACAGGTTCTAGTATTCTTTTGAAAGCTCTCCTGGTAAATTTACCGAACATTGGGGAAAGGAGGAGAAAATCGACTAATTGAGTTGTTTATTGTTGCTATAGGGGTTGAACAGTAATTTAACATTAGTTATGTAAAAAAACTGTAGATACCTTATTCTTCGTATATTTATGGTCTGTAGATAACCTCAAAAGAGGTAGCCAGTTCCGCGACTGAACTGATTACCCCAAATTTATTTAAAATGTATTGTGCAATAACTATGGTTACGCCTGTGATCGTAACCATAGAGAATTATTGGTAATAAAAATTACGCTTTTCAAGAACACTGGAAAATTTAACGTAGCTACCTACGGCTCGCAAAATAAACAATCATTTAAAATTAAATGCTAGGTTACTTTTAAAATTATAAAGAAAATTCTTTCAATACAGGTATTTCCCTGTCATTTAACCTACAACAGTTTAACTTCAAATTCAAAGGTTTCCTTGAATAAAAGAGCATAAATAATAATTATTTGAAAGTTTTCCATTCAAAATCCTATAATCTTTGATAAGTATTTTTATGTACGTTCAGATAACTTTAGAACTGAATCTACATGAATCTGCAACATTCCCATAATTCCCCTTTCTGATAAAATGAGCAAACGCATATTGTTTCAAAATTTAGCAAACATTTAAGCGGACTTTCGTTTCGCGTAATATTCATTCGGGTGAAAATTATTCAAAACTACTTGATAATATATACTTAACCCAGACAAAACAGGCAATACTCGATAACAACGATATTATTTTATCAATACATAACTATAATCGCATCGTTATTGCACCAATAGTGATTACGCAAACAACTTACCCCAACTTTTTCCAGTTCTCCCGAAAAACTCATGGGTGCTGGGATCCCAAATGGCGGTCTTAATCGCTTCCCATTTTGTTTTCTGTGGAGGCTTGATCATGTACGGGAATTCGTAAACTCCATTTTCGTTTTCTTTGCCGGGTATTGCCATGCTAGGGTAACACTACACTTGGTCAGAGACGACTGAAGGACGGAACCACGCGCGCTCCACAACTCACGATAGCGCGTATAGTTCTGCTCTGCTCTGGGTCGAACTCGGATCTCTATGTTAGACTGTGGTGACGTAAGAGCTACACGGCCGTCATAGCAACACTATCACAATGGGTCGTTTTTCATTATCAGCGATTTGCCGATGCCTGGTTTGCGTTGCTATTTACACCTGAGTGTTTACACAAGGTGGTAAGAGTAATTGGTGTAAACTTTTCGTGGCTTAAGTTCGTGTATTCAGTCTTTGTGCTCATGATTGCACAATGCTTTCGTGGTTACCACGTTACCAGGGTCGTTCAAATATTAACTTGACGACTGCTTCACATATATGTATGTAATCATCAAGTTACAGTTTTAAATTCACTTTGCCCTACAAATTATTAGGGGGTGCACTATCTCCCCTAGGTCAAAAACATAAATATTAATGGTGAAGAAATCACGAATAAGCTTGCTGGAAAAGAGGGTCGGCGGGGGAGGGGGGGGGCTATGCCCCCTACAATATACCAGAAATAAAACGTACTTTATTTTCAACGTCAAATTCTAAAGCTTAGTAGAAATTTAAATTGAATACTGTAAAAGATGAAATTTTGCACTTACGGTCAAACAATAATTATTTCCCCTGGGAACGGAATCTATATTTTAATTAAAATTTCAACTTGAATTACGACGCTGCTTAAGTTAAATATGGTTTAATTGATTACTTTATTCGATACCGAAATTCGATTTGAAGGTCTAAATTTGATCATTGGAGTTGAATAAGATGCTAGAAGCATCGATGTCTAACTGGAGGATCTACGCAAGAGATCGAAAATAATGTTGGAAAAACTATAGTTATGACGATAACTATAAAAAATAATTTTACTTCCATAGAAATTCTAATAACTAAAAAATATTGGTAATTATTTTATAAACGTTTCTTATCTTCCGTAAGCAACATACCATATACTAAGTGGGTCGCGTAGCTTGTAGTCCCTAGCAAACTAAACTGCAACCCAACATACAAATGACTAAGCAATTCAAACAGATATTCTTAGTACTATGATGGACATGGACATAAAGTACGAGTGGCGACATTTACCAAACACTGGTAATAAATCTGTCATATA
>JABXWE010014053.1:0-54482 GCA_014611495.1 Limonius californicus
ATTGAATTGACAATCACTCCAATTGAGTGTACGAGGATGAAAATTGAGTTTATGATTAAATTAACAATCTTATTGAATTTATTGTAATTAAATTTAAAGTTCTGATTATAATTGTTGTAAATGCGTCTGTTTTGGACTTTCAAAATATGAAGTTTATTCGCTAGTCTTATAAAATTCCTTCTGCTGAAACTTTACCTTTGACCTAGAACATCATTTCATACCATATGAGGGGGTTGATAGAGTTTGCTGAATGTAGGTGTATACCTTACAAGATGAAATCGATCGTCTCCCTTTCTCTGTACCATTTCTTCCTTTCAAGTCGTAACCAAGTGTTCTGAGCTTGAGCAGTCGCTCTCTGGGTAATGGGTGAATTCAAGTTGCAACGTATGTTAATATACTTCGGAATCAGTCCTTCTTTAATGCATCTAGTGACGAACCAGATGTTATGATTGATGGTCTTCTTCTTGATAGATAAATCTTTCAATTTATGGACAAATTTGGCTTGACTGGCCGTAGATATCATCAGATTGATGTCCATACTCATAATGGGGATTAAATTAAGTAAAAATAAATGAAACAACCTTGTCGTGCCAACTTGTGTTGGGGGGCAGTAGATTCGGCCATGATGATATTGGACATAGTCCATCTTCGGTGTTCTAGACGTTGGACCCATCGCGTTGATAGCGGACTCCTGGCGGATTCACGGAGTTCACGTCCATCCACAGACTGGTGGAGTTCACTTGCCCAATATCTTTGCCGCGCGTCAGGGGTGGGGTTGACGATGTTAAGCCCGAGCTTGCCAAGCGCTCGTCTTGCCCAGCGCAGTTTGCGCCGTATCCGCTGGCATTCCGCTGCGGCTCGGGCAGTTCCATATTCAGAAGCCTCCATCTTCCCTAGGCGGTTGATCGTTAATGCAGGAATAAGGGTGGTGAGCAAGGGGATGCCCAATCCTCCATCCTTGACCGCCGCATGGAAATACCCAATCGGGACGTCGTGGGGGAGCTTTAGCCAGACGCGGATACTGTATCTTATCTGGATGTCAAGCACTTTAAGCCTACCCATGGTGATTCTTCCTAGGACCATGCCATAGTACAGTCTTGGTAGGAGGTAGGTGCGCAGGATCTCTAGGCACTGTTGCGGTGTTAGGGGTGCTTTAGTAATATAGTTATAAGCACCTCTTCCACGTTTGCTTCTATTGGAAGGTTCCCCGGACGTCGAACTCAGCTCCCAGATATTCCCACCTCCGGAGCACCGTAGCTAGTTGAAGAGGGGTCTCACGCAAATGGAGAAGTGGGTCAGTGATGATCTTAACTTTCTTCAACTTCCCCACGGGCACATATGAAAGTGTGAAGCTCTTCTGGGGGCTAAGCTCAAGGCCCATTTTCGCTGTAGCCCTGTCAACCCTGCTCAGGGCCGTCTCCATGCCAAAAGTAGATCCAGACACGAGCACCAGATCATCCGCAAAAGCAAGGCGCGAGACCTTTGTACCTTCAAGGATAAATCCAGTTTCGGCTGGGACGGACTCGTTGATTTTATTGGCGGCAAGGTTGAACAGGATGAGAGGCAATGGCCCCTTGCCGGACTCCCCTCGCCGTCGGGACAGCATCAAATACTTTTCATCTATTGCTAAGACGGTCGAAGCCTCCATATACATATTCGCCACATAGTTCACAAAGACGGTAGGCAGGCCAGACGTGCGTAGTAGACCATTTAGAGCGTGATGGGATAATGTGTCCAACGCTTTCGTAACGTCTAAGATGGTAAAATGCCACTCCCTTAGCCGGGTCTTGGCAGTCCACATGAGGGCGGCATTCTCAGCAGTTCCATCTGCTACGATGAAGGCCCTCTGCTGATGGTGGACCAAGTTGTGTCGGCCGAGCCTGGCAGCTAGGAGCTTATTGAGTTACCTGGCGACCACCGACAAGACTGAGATGGGTTGGTAGTCACCAGGTATCGATGGTTCAGCGATGTTGGGTATTAGTGTTGTCCGCAGCGAGGGAGTCTAGCAGGAAATCCGCCATATAGAAGGACCAAGTTGTAATGCAGCGCGCGAATGCTGACAGGAACAGAGCGTTACTGTCTCGGGGTAACGCCGTCCAGACCTGGAGCCGATGAGATTGCATTGTTGGTTTGTGCAATCTCATCCTTGGTAATTGGCCCCCAGCTTTCGCACAGTTCAGGTCGAAGTGGAACATCTTGCGGGTACTCCGTAGAAGGTTGTGTTAGGAGCCCGCTGCAGAATTCGTGCAACTCTTGGAAAGAGTGAGTTGCACTCTTCCCACCATCTAGTATCTCTTGAACTGCCGCGTCTATATTTCTGGTACAGAGACTGGATACGCGCATATTCCCTTCTTCGCATCTTCTTCCTGCTGGGCTTCTCCATACGGCGGGCACGGTTTTGGCGGGCGGGAGTCTTCGCGCTCTCTCGACGTTGGCGGAAACACGAACTGGAGCCACTCACTGATGAGGTTGTTGTTTCTCCCTCCCTCTAGCGCTCTTCTGGCTATGTCGACAAGGAAGACGGCCCGGTAGGTGTCGGTACTGAAGGCCTCCTCAATTAGCTCTTCGACTGCCACTAGAAGAACATCCGGCACTCTATCCGGATCCGGTGGCGATGCTGGACGAGGTATTGTAGTGCCAGCTGTGGGTGTGAGCTTTGGGGTCGACGGGCCTGGTGGGGTTGGGTCGCTGTCTTCTCTCTCACGGAGCTCAGCGAGGGCCTTTCGGACGAAGGTCTTGTGGTCTTCACGGCGCCGCACTCCTTTGATGGCCTCCTGGGTTAGTCCACGGATGACGGTGAGAATATGGACGTTGATGAACTGCATCTCATCCTGGATCGCCGTAGCTTCTTCCTTCGCCATTCAGCGGATGGTCTCCTCGTTCCACCTAACACGCGCCAAGGGAGGGCGTAGCTCCCCGTTAGCTTCCTCAGGAGCCACTAGGGGCACACTTCCCCTAAGTGGTGAAGTGAAAAATAACTCAACTTTCGTTAAAATACAAAGTGGTCTTTATTGGTAAATGACATAAAACTTTTAACATAAGCAATGCTAATCTACAGTTTATTAATGTTTATAATTTTATAGGACCCAATTAAATATCGGAAATATACCAAGTAGGCAGTAATATGAATAAATTTACAGTTCAAGATAGTGAGAATTCAATAGTTCCATGCTCTATATCTTCATCTACTGACAAATAATTACAAATGGACAAATTTCTTACAAGAAAGGGCCGGTTGTATCGGCATAGTTTAAACTGAAGTTCAGCTGACCAACCGTTCAAAATTAACCGAGGTTCAACTTTCGACGCGTTGTTTGGTATCAGTTTAAGCGATAGTTAGCTGAACGTGCGCTGAACGAAAAATGCACTACGTTGGCTGCGTTAGCTGTCATAATTTCACGTCAGCAAAACGTGTATAACCTCTAATAACATAACATCGCTTGCTAACGTACGTGTTGTTTGTGTTAGTTTACGTGGTTTTACTCGTGTAACTTTCGTTTTTAAAACATTTCACTGTTAATTAACTAGTGTTTATAATTGTATATCAAGGTAAGTAGGCAGAACTTATTATTTTTCTTCAAAATTTCATAAAAATATACAATTCATATTTACTGCAAGTTGTTGAGGAAAATTTATTAATAGATTTACCTAATTTCTTCGTACGTATTTCAGATGGCAGTAAATGGTAAACGTGCTGTGAACTTCTCTCCTAAAGAGCAAAATATTCTGATGACGTTAGTTAAAAAATACGCTAAGCAAATCGAAAGCCGTAAAAGTGACACTAACAATTTGAAAATAAAAACAAAGAGTTGGGAGCAGGTTTGCAAAGAGTTCAACATGATTTCTGGCGACCAATACAGAGATGTAAGGAGTCTCGAGAATAAGTATGACAACTTGAAAAAACGCTCCAAACAGAAGTTTGCTGACGAAAAAAGGTATTTATACGGTACTGGAGGTGGACCATCGAAAGATTTTACACCAACCTTGGATTCTGTCGACGACACCATCAAAGAAATAATAGTCACAGATGACAGGGCTGACATCTGAATTTGATGATGATCAAGGTTTGTTATTAATGTAAACTAGGTATTTTCATGGGAGGTAATATAGTTATTAAATATATGTTTTCAGATGAAGAGATTCTAATGGTTGTGGATAAAAATGTGGATACCGAAGAAATTGTACCGGTGGAAAATTCACATATATTAATTTCCCTAGGTAAACTAATGTTATTTTAATGTAATTTAATTAAAAATAAACTTAATTCTGCTTTTCAGATTTGCAAGAAAAAAATACTGGTGCATTCCTCGGTGCAACTCTTCTACAGCTAGACGATGAGGTAAACACAGGCAATGGCAAGTGATATGATCTCGTTATACCTGCAAAATCTAATTAAATTATTTTAGGTCCCAAAGACTGGAAAACATATGCGCCAGATATGCTTCGAACCCCCGTATCGGCTGAACTGAAGATAAATGGTGAGCACAATAGTGAAATATTTATTACATTTTTGTGATACATATTAATTGCATAACAAACATTACTGCGTTATTTTCAGAAACCTCGTCCAAACCAAGTACCAGTAGAAAATCCATCAATCTTAAAACTCAAATAGGAACTTGGGCTTCCTCAAAACAAAATTTTGTTGCAACTCAAGAAGATTGTTTTAAGAAGGAGCACTTGCTGAAAATTAAGCAAATAGAGCAATCGCTCCAACATGATCAAGAGAAACATGCCCAGCACTTGAGGAACTAGGAAGAACAACAGAAATTAAAAATAGAAATTCTGAAATTACAGAAACAGAAATTGTTAGAGAACTAGAAAATAGAAAATGTTTTTAATTATGTATTTCTTTATTTATTTGCCAAAAATACTATAACAGTCCTTGAAAATATTGCGTAATTAAATTGTGTCTTACAATATCATTAATATTCAAACCAGGATTTCTTTCTGGTGGCTGGTCCAAATTAATGGCGTCAGCCAACTGAATTGCAGCTGCAACCTCTTCATTAGCTTCAAGTTCAGGTTCTCGATTTTCAATAGCAATATTATGCAACACGGCTGCTGCTACAACAAGAGCTTCCACTTTATCGATACGTAATCTAATTCCCAAAGCTAAAATTGGAAACCTTCTTTTCCAAACTCCGAAACATCTTTCTATTGGATTTCGAGTCCTTATTTGGCTTTCATTAAACAATTGTTCGGCTGGATTATTAGGGTTTCTTAGCGGAGTTATCAGATAGCTTTTGATTCCGTAACCACTATCTCCAACCAACAAACTGTCATTGCCAAACTCTTGATTTTCTATTCTTGCCCGTAATCTTGAATTGCTGAATATATTCGAATCATGGGATGACCCTGGCCAACGACACACAATATTTTGAAATTTTAAATTACTGTCGCACACTGCTTGCACGTTCATAGAAAAAAGCCTTTTCTATTACGATACAGTTCCGCGTTTACGCCTCCGGGAGATTAAATCTTCACATGAGTACAATCAAGAGCTCCTACACATTTAGGAAATCGGCTGATATTGAAAAAACCTTCCTGGATCTCTCTGATGTCATTTGGTGTCGATGGCATTTTAATAAACTGGTTGTGAAGTGTGGCAAGACTTCTCAACACTTTAGTAAGAATTCTACTGGTGGTGAATTTGTGTATTCCACAAAAATCGCCTGAAACTTGTAGAAATGAGCCTGTCGCTAGGTATCGCAGGGTGACCAACACCATTTCAGTGGGCGACACTGCAGAATTTCTAGAATTACGAGAATATAATAGTGTTGAATTTTTGAATAAAATAAAAAACAAGTACTTACTCGTTTTTAAGGCAAACAATTTCATCCGAGATTTCACCTACAATTAGTCGGATAGTTTCCTTTGAAAGCCGAAATCGGCTAATAAATTCGGCATTGTTCCATATTTCTAAATGATTTGGTCTATCTCTAAAATTTCTTGGAACTCTGGGATGTACAATTATATTTACAAGCTCTTGGAATTCCTCGTCATCGGTTAAATCTTCAAACGTTTTCTCCATACGATCCATTACGTGTTGTAAAAATGTAAACAAACGTTAAATATTGGATGACAGTTTAACCTACCAGGTTATTATGTTTTTGCTTGAACGCAGGTTCACACAAGTTAAACGCCCTTTGACGAGCGTTTAGTTGAACTGCTCGTTAAACTTCGGTTCAAGGATGAACTGACGCGATACAACTGAATTTTAGCACTGAACTGGGATCAAATTTGAACTCAAGTTGAACTGACTCGATACAACCGGTCAAAAATCTTTAGGAAGGACTCATGTAAACATTTCGTATACATTGCTGACGGCACTTTCTGGAATCGATTAGTTCCGGTGAAAGGGATGTAATATAAAATTTGCACAGCTTATTTACCATTTGTTCTTTCCAGAAAGTGCCATCTCTGTAAATTACAGAAATGAGTAGAAAACCAATAACGTAAATATATTTTTTAATTATAATTTTAAATTGATAAGTTTTCGTGTCCCAAAATTTTTAATTTATTATTTATTTTCATGGATTGTAAGGTCATTTAATAATTCTAAATTCTTATTGTCCCAACGTTTTGGCAAATTGTTTTGCGTTTTTCTGGGTTTCTATTTCAAAAATGTGTTAGTATTAATTGGTATAATATTTTAACTTCAAATTATGTAAGTATGCTTGTTAAAACTTTTTAGAGGTAATAAACAACCCCGAAGAAGATAAACAAAAATTGCCGAAACATTGGTAGAATAAGAATTTAATATTGTTAAATGACCCTGTTACCCACGGAAATATAATTATGTATTATAATTTTTAAAATCCAGTTAATAGTATGTACGTGTTTATTATAATTTACCTATTAATCTCCTCTACGTGTAGTCCTCCCTTGGTATAGATTATAAAATAGCACATTTCTATCTTGGTTATGTGCAATAACCCTTGCACTTGGAAATAATAATTGTGATTCCGCTTCAGAATAATTCTGTTATTATCTAGAGTAACAGCGGGATAGTAGACATTTTGAAATTGACTGTTTTTTCCCAAAAAAATAATAATATTTAAACAGACTATTATTTCTGATGAAAACGATGTCTATTTGCTACTACCTGGTTAAGAGTAATTGAATAAAACTGTAGTATATATTTTAAAAAGTAATGAAATTCCCAGTACTAGTTATGAGGATAGATGCCTACTATATGGGCTAGTTGCCCCGATGCTTATATCACTATGAGGATAGTTGCCCTTAGGGATTAATCAAAGAAAATTTCTATTTAATACGTTTTATTTTAATCTTTGTCAATGGCACATTACACTGTGGTTATAATTACCTATTATGCTTTTAATTATTATATTATTACATAGGTTCTAATTATTATGGTTTTAATTATTATATTCTTATAAAAAACAATAATAGAACAAAAAAGTCACTTGTTAAATTTGCACGTTTTATACGACTACATTTGTTGCATTTGTTGGAGAGATGATATCCAGAAAGTGGCGGGAGTGCAGTGGATGGCAAAAACAAGCAATAGAAATGAGTGGAAAAATATTGGAGAGGCGTATATCCAGAGATGGAGTAAAACACGCTGAATATGATGATGATGATGATAACATTTGTTGCAATAGTCACCGTGCATAGTACAAACCTCATGTAACCATTATGTGCACATAATACAGTGTATCCAATCAGCAGTTGATTTGGTCTCCATATTCTTCACAACAGTCTGTACATTCTGAATCTTTTTTTGTATCTGATTGATCAGAATGTTCCGTAGACATTTCATTTTCATCTGAACTTGATATTTTTCTTGGACTTTTCTTAAAGCTTTTTGCAGGCACTTTCTTCTGGATATCAGTTTCAGCTGGCCGACGTCTATTTTGCAAGGTATGTTCGGAGTAGCCTTACCTAAAGGTAAGCTAAAGCCCTAACTTTCTTAGATTGAATATTTTTTGCGTGTTTAAAATTGCAGCAGATTGTTTTCCTCTCTTATACAATGGAAATATTTGCTTGGTGTTTCTTTTTCTGAAGTATCGATGATGTTAATAACATTGCTATTGCTATTTTGCAAAAGAATCGATGGACTTGAATTAGACAATCTCTTATCGGGAAAAATGTTGGGTACATTTCGGTCGACCAGTGTGAATAAGAAATGTAAAGTATTTGTTGGAATTTGAAAATTTAAATGCGAAAGTGCGGTGAGACGAATTCGTGTTAATATTACTTATTCGATGTTGAATGACTTGAATGCCCCTTGAATGTTCTCGTCCACTGGAAGGGCATTGGTTTCCAGCGGTACTTGGGAGTTTAAATGATTAACTATTGGATTAGGATATGTGGGATTCTTTTTAGATTCCCTATATTGTCTTCTTCGACATTCATTAATATCGTGAATTTTATTTTTGCAATAATTGCAGAATTTCGAAGGGTCGTATGAAGAATAGACTGGTTTTGAATTATAACGAGGATCTGAAGATCCTCTAGGTTTTCTAAGACAATTTTGGGTCGAATGAGTATTTTTCTTACAACATGAGTGTTAATTAGATTTCAGGGAAACCTCTTACAGCGGACTGTAATCGTTTTGTTTGGTTTTTGTGTCCTTGATTGGCACTCAAGACCAGCATTGTTTCGCGTCTGTAACATTAGCAACAATTGCTTGTTACAAAGGCAAGTTAAACACGACACATAACTACCATTGTGTAACATTTATTATAAAGAAAGAGAAAGAAAAATACACTAGATTTGACTATAATGTGCCGTAAAATGTCAAAGTCTTATATAAGAATGCTAAGGATAGCCAACGGTCTTGCTGTCAACCCTCTCGAACCCCATTCCTTTGCCCCCGCGCATGACCAAATCACAACCCCAAGCTGCAGTGTCTCGGATTACACAACACCGTACATAACTTACCGGCCACCTTGAAACCTTCTAGGTTTCGAAATATATGTCGGCGGCGCGGCGCACTCAACGCACTCTTACACTCTCGGTAGGACACACAACCTACATACTGGACGTTTCAGCTGGTGCCCGTTTGCTACGCGAAGTGTGACAGCTCGTATGATGCTATCGGGATCAGGATGTATCTTCAGCAGTTGTGGAAGGTTCTGAAACCACTTGGTTCTTTTTTGGAGTTCTGGTACCACTTCCAGGCTCCATCATTTCCAAAGCGATTGTGTTAATTTCTGGATGCGTTGGTAGATCGATAATCTACTATCTTTGAGCTGGAGAAGATTAGAATCGGGCACCAAACAAAGGGAACGTCCAATAAGGAAATGCCCTGGGGTAAGGGGTCTTAGGTCTTCAGGGTTAGAGGGAAGTGGGAACAAGGGACGCGAATTTAAAATGCCATCAATTTCTACAAGAGTTGTTACCAAAAACCGACGCACTACGATCCACAGACGAATATCTGAACGAAACAAGGTTTTGGCAACAATTAACGGAACACCGAAATCTTCTACCCACGGGTAACTCGCTGCCACGTATCGGTGTTTTTCACCGCGGCTAACTCCACAGCGAAACGGGTCTGGGTGAAATGCTAATAGTAAACGAATTTCAAAACGGGCGCCAGGATTCTTCATCACCATTCGTCGTGCAGCGATATCCAAAGACCTACCTTATCGAATCCAAGTAAGGGTGAACTCTTACCACGCAGAATGTAACGTACGGGTTCCAACAGACAAACAAAAAAAACAACAAGACACAATAAAACTCCAAATTGAGGTTGATGCTAAAGTCCAGTATAAATATATTGTCCAGAATAATAGAGCACAAGACAGATCGCAAAATAATAAAGGTACAATATTTAACACACCCTGTATAAAGATGTAAAACTTGGTATAAGTTAATAATAGGCTACCAAAGTATGTAATTGTAAATAAATAACTGGTTACTGAATTATATAACAATACCTCAACGGTACATGTTCAGAATAAATAAACACTCTGTATATTGGTTACAAAATAGTAAATAAAAATTAAAATCTAGAGTGAAGCTCCCAATTTATAGATACAAAGTATCCAAATCAATTCTAGATTACATCCACTTTCACTCATAAGTTGATGAATAAAGTTATACAGAAAAATGACTTGATTATTTTAAATTATAGGGAACGATTCCAGCGAATGTACCCCTAACTGAAGACTTGATCTATCGATCAATAATAAAAATATCTGTGGCATTAATTAAAGTGTGCATCGAGATTCGCGAATGCTTTGACCCAATGTAGACAGGCCTGGCGAATTGTAAGCGTCTAACTACCGTTTAAAAATACTTCAATTCTTCGACGTAATACGAAAAAGGGTAATTAAAAACGCGAGTCTACCTAACAACTCTCCACAAAAATGTTTCCTGATATGCATACGACGAAATGAACCAATTTATGGGAGAAAGTTCACTCTATCTGTAGTAGAGCCACTTCCAATAAATTCCCAAAACACAATTGACAGTTAAATATTATGTGTATCGTGCAAACAAATAAATTAGCGATGAAATATTTAATTAAATGGGAGTAATTAATAATGGTGACCACAATGACTTGCTATGAGGCAAATAAATACTACCTTCACAGGTGAGTAAAACATTTTAAGTTAAGATAGGCCAATTAATATGTAAATATAACATAACCCCAAATTGATAATTTCACAACCATAAAATAGAACCAAAAATATTAAACATAAACTTTCCTGGTAGTTGTTGACGAGTGGTGTGGGTACACGAACAGAACTCCTAGCCTTCTATGAGGAACTACAGATAATGGCATCCAACCGTAAATTCAAACGTTCCTACAGGTATCGGCAAGGGTTGCTTTTAACGTCGGAACTGCTTGGCTCCCACTTCTACTTCCGCAGACACAAAAGGGACAGGATTGCCTTCCGCGACTGGTTTACAGCGGCGTTTGCAGCCTCCAAATTCTCCCAAAAATTCAAAACCACAACACTTAACACATGCGGCTGGTAAAATTATTAATCCTAGACAAGCTACTTTCAGCATTTAAAATAACTTCAAAACTCAGCACGAAAACTTCATAAATACTAATTTCAGGGGCGGATGCTCAAGATTATCCGAGATTTCAACTCGATTCAAGAATAAATCTTCAAGAACAACCACAAAAAATTTTCACCAGACGAACTCTGCTTTGCTCAACAACCACACCGGAAGTGACATGCAAAAATCACCCACACTCCAGGAAACTCTCCCACTCATCAATCAAAACCCACCCACACAACCAAAAATTCATAAAATCCCCTAAGGAGAAAGGAAATCAAAAACTTTAAAAAGGAAAATTTGCGGCAAATTCAAATTTATGCAACCCACCATACACTCATGTACAACAACACGATTGCTGCAATTTTTAAACATAACAGAGTGGTAGACATATCTTCGAAGGTAAGGTTTGTGTTACAAAGAGTACGGTTTAAATGGTTTTTTACGGACTTAACTGCACTTTCCCAAATATCTCCTCGAAAAGGTGCTTTAGGAATAATAAATTCCCATTTAATGCTTTGGTTTGATAAAAAGTTGAGGATGTGCTGTTGATTCGTATCAGATTTTAAAAAACTATATAGTTCTTGCAACTCTTTGGAAGCACTTACAAAATTGCTTGCATTGTCCGATGAAAAGGTATTTGGTTTACCTCTTCGGCTTATAAAACGTCTTAGGGTAGCAATAAATGCCTCGGTGGTTAAACTTGTCACTAGCTCTAGATGAACAGCTTTGGTGATCATACAGACAAATAAACAGATATAAACCCTTAAATATTTCGCGCCTCGAGTTTTTCTATCTTTTATTGTGATAGGTCCGGCGTAATCAATGCCTACATTGTATAATACTGGAGTGTTGATTTCTAACCGTTTAGCAGGCAAGTCGCCCATTGATTGTCCGATTTGTAATTAAATCTAAAGCAAGTTGCACATTTATGCGCTGTTTGTTTGGCGTAATTTCTGCCGACTATCGGCCAGTAATATTCCCTCACGCGGGATAATAGCTGTTCAGTATGAAAATTTTCAAATACCAACTGGGCGAATAAATTATTCTTGTAGTAGGAAATTTGTTGCTGAAATCATATTGCGAATTTTTTATTCATCCCCCTACACGTATTATGCCCTTATCATCAAGAAATGGATTTAGTGACAATATGTCCGATGTTCGTTTTCCCTTTAGTAATTTGAGTTCTTTTGAAAAGACGCCCAAAGAATTTTGAAGTTCTGTAACTTGTAAAGGACCAGAAAACCTTTGTAACCTGGCCTGCTTAGAATTATTTGCAAATCGCAGAACCCACGCGACCACTTTTTTTAATCTAATCAGTGATGAAAATCTATCAAAGAGATGGAACGATTCTGTAGTAAAGAAGTTAGCAATGTATTTACTGTTTGACCTTGTTTCAGCTACTGGTAAATCTTCTGATTTAAAGTTCTGCACTGGCCAATGGTTTTGAGGCAATCTTAATAAGTTAGATCCATGCCACCACAACGATTTGTTTTGTAAATCTATCGTACTACAACCTTGTGATATTAAATCGGCAGGATTTTGATGGAACATGATACCAATCATTGATATTAGTTATTTCTTGAATTGAGGCTATTCTATTTACAACGAATACTTTATACTTGTTAGGAGCAGAATTAATCCAGCTTAGGACAATACTTGGGTCTGACCAAAGGAAGGTACTTTGAAAGTTTATATCCAGTGAGTCTTTACACTTTTGAGCTAACTGAACAAGTAAAAGAGCTGCGCACAATTTTAATCTAGGTATGGTAGTACCTTTAAGAGGAGCCACGCGAGATTTTGCACATACAATTTGTGTGGTAATGTGATTATGACTATCCTTGCACGTAACATATAATACTGCTCCATATGCGTAAGAACTACTATCAGAAAAACCATGTAGTTGAATAGAAACAGCATTTATTTCTAATACACACGTTGGGATTCTCAGATTATTTAATACAGGTACTTGATTTTTAAAAGAATCAGAGTATGCATTTGAATTTCACGGAGTAAAGTCGCATGAATGTGCTTACAAGTGAGAAGTGAACGTGTGCGCCAAAAGGCGATTAAAATGGAACTGCTGACCTCGAGCGACTGATAACTTGAAAACGTCGAACTGGTATGTCATCTCAATTAAATTATCAAAGAGACAAATAGTCTAACTTATAAAGAAATAAAAATGTTTCCACAACCACAAATAAATTACTGTCCAGTGGGCCAGGCCCACAACTTTGACGGGCAAGAACAAATAACACAACAGCCAGCGTGGCAGGTACCAATGTTGCAATAACCAATGATGCAACAGCCAATAATAAATCCAAATCAGCAACCCTATTTTAATATGATGAATATACAACAACCCTATCATAATGAAAACGCATTGAGTTATCAACAAGCCTATCTAAGAACAACACAAATAAACAATAACTTGACAAGAGACAGAAATTACACAGACAAAGCCCAAGAAGAAACCCAATTAACAAGTAAATTTACATGGCAAACGGTCAAGGAAAAGGAAGTTTTCCAAGTTATCTCCCGAGATAAGATCTGGGAATTAATCACCCCCTCTCCGGAGCCAGAAGAAATAAAGCCCCCACCAATATTTGTTTACGATGTGAATAACTATAAACAAATGGTCGAGTATTTAAATAACACCTTAGAACAAGAATAATACACCAGCAAAACTGAATCAAATAATACAATCAAAATCAATGTCAATACGCCTGATTCTTACCGAAAACTAATCAAACAATTAAAAGAAGATGGGATAGACCACCACGCATACCAAATCAGACAAGAGAGAGCGTACAGGATAGTAATTAGACACTTACATAACTCGATACCGGAGCAAGAGATAAAAGAGGAACTAGAACAAAAAGGGCACAAAGTCCATAACATACTAAACATCAGACACCGCAAAACTAAAGATCCATTACCATTGTTTTTTTGTAGACTTGGAACCTCAAGATAACAATAAAAGCATTTATTAGGTCCAATACCTAAGTAATATGAGAATCAGTCGGCGGCCATAACGACGCACCGCACCTCGCACCGCACTTGGCATTGTACCATAGTATTCGTGTGCGAATCAAATGTTATTATGGAGTTAAATGCACGTGGCCGTAACGGCGCACCGCCCTTCGCCTCGCACCAAGCTCGGCACCAGAGTATCGCACTGCGAAATCGAGATGAGTATTTTTCGACTCCCGCCCATCGCGCAGTGATAAAGAAAAATTAATAACCAGTGTTTTTACCAGAGAGGCGATTTGGGACAAAAAAAGTCACCATAATAGTGTACTTTTGACAAAATTATGGAAAGAAGTCGCAATTGAATGTAACACAACAGGTAATATTTAAAGTATTTATTATAAATTAAGATTTTTAAATAGGATTATTACAACAAAAATTTTTAAAAGCTTCTCGGATGTATTTTGTTTTATTGTTTGGTCTACCTACAGGTGCTTGTATGTTTTCGTTTCGAAAAGTAGATTGAATGTCCCGTAGATTATGTTCCATTCCTTCCTTGTCAATAATTATATTATGTAAAAAATAAATTGTCTTGGTAATATAGATTTATCTAGGATTTGCCATTTTGATCTGAGAATGCCAAAAGCACATTCTACTGTTCGTCTGGCACGGGCTAAGCGTTTATTAAAATATTCCTTCTCTTCATTCAATCCTTGTTTACCATATGGTTTTAGTAAATTTCTCATCAGTGGATAAGCTTCATCGGCTATTATTACGTGTGGCATAATCAAATTCGAATTAGGTAGAGGACTATCTTTAGGCAAATTTAGTGTTCCATTGCTCAATTTTTTATATAAAGCAGATGCTTTAAATGTGCCACCGTCGCTTTGTTTACCGTAGCCTCCAACATCAGTGTTGATAAATTTGTAGTTTGCATTAACGAGAGCTTGAAGTACAATGGAAAAATACCCTTTATAATTAAAATACATTGATCCAGAGTTGTTTGGACAACACATACGGATATGTTTCCCATCTAGCGCCCCGATGCAGTTAGATAATTCCAAATTTCATAAAAATCTTTTGCTATTTTCCGAAAAATCTTTTTTAGATGGAACGGGCATATGAATTTCGTATAATAAGTCCCAAATATATTCTGAAACTTTCGAAACAATATTGACTACTGTAATTTTACCCATGCGAAATGAAAAAGCCAAACTTCTAAATGATATGCCAGTGGAAAAATATCTGCAACAAAAAAATTGTTTTATTGATTTAATAAGTTATAAATCTCTATTTTTTGCAGTAACCCTAGCAAAAGCGCAATGGAAACGACTCAGGGAAACTTTCAAAAAAAAAACTGACAGAAATGCCAGTGAATCATTCAGGGGTGGAGCTGAAGATGACAGCGAAAAACCAGA
Source organism: Limonius californicus (assembly GCA_014611495.1). Lineage (NCBI taxonomy): Eukaryota > Metazoa > Arthropoda > Insecta > Coleoptera > Elateridae > Limonius > Limonius californicus. The sequence goes on from JABXWE010014053.1 coordinate 15,372, forward strand.
TTGGCAATATTTTGACTCGCTTCTATTTTTAAATGATCAGTGTGTGCCCCGAAATTCTACGAGAAATTTTCAAATATCAAAGAGTGAAGCACTCTAAGAAACTGAAGATACTGAAGAGGAAAGTGCACTGAACAGCATGGACGAGCTTGTAAGCGAGATTGAATCACAGCTTACTACCCAGCGTCTTCCTCATCAACTCAACATACAACTTCAGTCGCTCCAATACTTAAAAAAGCAAAAACGCTAAAAAAAGCTAAAACAACCGATGCTGTTGGGGAAGCATTACTAAAGGCAGAACAAGAAAAAATTGCATACCTAATAAGAAAAGAGGAAAATAGGGGCAAAAGAGAAGAAAAGGAACTAGACGAAGATGAAGCATTTTTTAAGAGTATACTTCCACACGTAAGAGCAATGAATCCAAAACAAAAAATAAGATTCCGTATACAAGTTTTGCAGCTTGTAGACAACGACATTCCTACACAATCACCAATGCAATATATTCCACAAAGATTTCCATTTACTCATTATGCTGACAGTTCCCAAAGTTGCAGCGTCACCCCAGGTAGTCAACCCTGAGGTTATGACATTTCCGCCAATCAGCAATGTCAACAAGCTTTTCTCCAACAAATTCCTTTTCAGTCTGGTAGTAACGTAGAACCCGGGATTGTTATCAATCAAGGTGGTTCTGGCGAAAATGTAAATGTTGACCAAAGCTTGTCTGGAGCCCAGCGTTATCACTTCACAGACATCCAAACGTTTAAAAACATGTAAATATTCTTAGGTTTTCTAACTATTTCTTTTTTAAATAAAGTTATTTGTACTTACCGCAAAGTTAGCATCAATCTTTCTTCAATTGTTATGGGCTGAGCATGGCAGTTCTTCCAAGAAATATTTACTTTGTCGCCAATTTGGATGGAATTCACCAAACTGACTTCGCTTTTAATTTAAAGGATATATTGTCTTCTTTCTTCAATTTTTAATTAAGTACCACTTTCTTAAACTAGAGTTAAACAAGATATCATCTTCATCCGACGAAGATGAAGAAGAACTCATGTTTGCTATGCTCTCAGTCAGTCGTTGAAAATAAACTGCAATGAAATGCTAGGAGCGATGCGCCAATATGCACTCTTGACGGCAATGCTACGTACGGTACGTCGTTATGGTTATCCCCCCACAGTCAAAGCCCCAAGAAAGAGAAACTTTATAGCGCAGTGCACCAGATGTCAATTTTACGGGCACACAAAAACGTACTGTACAAGGCCATATGCATGTGTTAAATGTGAAAACAATCACAATACAAAAGATTGTAAAAAACAGCAAATACACCGGCTAGATGTGCGCTTTGTCAGGGTAATCACCCTGCTAGCTATAAAGGATGCGATATCTACCAAACTCTACAAAAAATTAAAGGGAAAACAACTAGTCAGCCACGTCACAATACATCATATCCAAATTTAAACATAAATGATAATAATCAATTTCCATCATTACGAACAAACCATCCACAGCTAAACCTCAAACTAATGGTTGGATTAAATGTTCTCAAGTAAATACTCAAAATAAGAACCCCCCAAACATGGCGGATCAACTAACAGTATTCTTAAATGATCAAAGCAATGTTCAACCAACTGATTAATCAAAACGGCACAATATTAAATATGCTCAGTACAGTAATAACTAAATTGGCAGAGTAATGGCGCACACACTAAGGATAGTTAAATGGAACCGCTAATGGTTTATTAAACCATAAACTAGAATTAGAAAACTTTCTCCAATTACAAAAAATAGATATCGCTTTAATTTCAGAAACTCATTTCACCTCGCAAACAATGCTTAAAATACCACATTATAAGGTGTACCACATAACTCATCCAGATGATACGGCACATGGCAGTGCAGCAGTTATAATCCGCAACTCAATATCCCATTATGAGATAATACATCAACAGACAAACAAAACACAATCAGCTAAAATTAGGTGGATACCGAATGGGGGCCTTTGACAATCTCATCCATCTACTGTCCACCTAGATATGCCATATCTAAAGAAGAATATGTTGAGTTTCTTGCATCACTGGGACCTAGATTCCTTATAGGAGGAGAAATGCCAAAAATACAATTTGGGAAGCAAGGCTAGTAACAACTAAAGGGAGAAATCTACTACAGGCTGTAAACGAACTTAACTGCAATTATCTATCAACCGGCGAACCAACTTATTGGCCGACAGACCTCAATAAGATACCCGACCTCTTAGATTTCTTTGTACACAAAAGTATTACAACAAATTATCTACACGTCGAATCCAATCACGAAATATCCTCAAATCATACCCCAGTGATTGCTACAATAAGTCTGTATATTATAAATAAAGAACATACACCAACACTAATCAATAATGCAACGGATTGGATTAATATCCAAAACTATATCGAAAATCAGATTAACTTAAAACTTCGAATTAAAGAGGTCGACGAACTGGATGAGGCTACCTTACCACACTAATCCAAGAGGCTGCCTGGAATTCAACCTCAAAACAACCACAAAAAGCAAAGAAATATAATAACATATCCCTCTACATTCGGGAATTGGTGTGTGAAAAGCGAAGAGCACGAAGCAGATGGCAGAGATCCCGAAACAATGATGACAAAATAATATTCAACAGACTAAAACGAAGGCTACATAAAACCCCCTACAAAGCCAAAAATGCAACATTTGAACATTATATTAACTCAGATCATACGATATGGATGGCTACAAAAAATTTCAAAAGACCAAAGATCGCAGTACCTCCAATCAGAAAACCGGACAGAAGCTGGGCCAAAAGCGACGCAGAAAAGGCAGAGACCCAACATTAACAACGATGATAACGCTATTGAAGATTTCCTTAACATACATACCCTGCCATATGTCACTTCCAATTAAAGCTTTTTCACCCCGAAAAACGCTTGAAGAAATCAAAAAAATATATACACGTAAAGCACCCGGGCATGACCTAATTACTGGTAAAATTCTCAAACATCTGCCGAGAAAGGCAGTTGTACTGCTAACGTCCATATACATATAATAGTATGCTAAGACTATCATATTATCCTATAAGCTGGAAATTTGCCCAAATTATCATGGTTCCCAAACCAGGAAAACCTGCTAACGAAACAAGCTCATATCGCCTTCTTCCTATTTTGTCTAAGGTTTTCGAAAAACTCCTGATGAGTAGAATTGAAACTGACCTGCAACTTTCAACAATGATACCAGACTATCAATTTGGTTTCCGGGAACGCCACTCAAGTGTAAAGAAAACACACCGAATTGTAAACAGTATCATCAAAAGCCTCGAGGAAAAGAAATTATGTACTGCTGTTTTTCTAGAAGTCGCCCAGGCTTTTGACAAAGTCTGGCACATTCGTCTTTTACATAAAATCAAAAGCGTTTTTCCTAGTCCGTATTACCATCTGCTAAGATCATACATGTCAGAACGATACTTTCAAATAAAATACAACTCCAGTTACTCCAACTACCAACAAGTAGTAACAGGAATGCCTCAAGGGAGCGTGTTGGGACCGTTGCTCTTCTTGATTTATAACTCGGATTTCCCAACAACAAACAATACTATTATAGCAACATTTGCGGACGATACTCTCCCGTGCTAAGATAAAACGATCTACAAGTAAAATGTACCTTTTGAGAATTAACCGATTTTTGTAATTTTGCTGCCGAATTTTGTCTATTAGTAATGAAACAACAAAAATTGCTTTGCCTCATGTAAAAAAATTCGTAGATTTCGATGGTACATGAAAATTTAACGCTACTTGGTAACAATAATTATATTTGCTATGAAGTGATCGCTTGCGGCCCCGCAAAATTACAAGATTTACTTTTCACTTCCTGCTCTTACAAGTAAACCTAACAAAGTTGCCGACATCGCATATTATTTGTAATAAGAAGTACATACAATGTGCATAAATACATTTTGGCTTGAGGTTCGAATTTTGATTTAATTTGATTAATTAGTCAATCTTGCTTGTCATATAACTCAATTCCTAATTTGAATATTTAGACAAATTTTATATCCAGGGTATCATATAACAAAGTGCTACATGTGTGCATAAACGGATTTTGTTAAACTACTACGATATCATTATAATTAATTTAAGTAGTTTTGATATGATAATGCAAATTTCCTAAAGTAACGCTAAGTTAGACAACCCAAATGACATCTAATGCTTTAGAGTTTAGACCACGCGGCCCGACACACTTTCTCGTGCGGCCCTTAGACGAAATTCCTAGATCGCACGACTAGTGAGGTATTATAAGGGATTACCGGGATTACACAATGTTAAGTATTACAAGATCAACAAAGCCCTAAAATAAGACAAAAACGATATAGTATAGTATTGTCATTTTTATTGAGAAATAAATTAAATCTATAAACAGGGTTTAGCAAAAGTATGAAATAGTAATTAATATATTGATTAGGACATATAAATCTGTCTTAGACTTTGATTGCGACATATCCTTGAATCAATTAATTCGGGCAGTAATGAATTATAAAGAACTCCGATAATCGTTCAACCATTTTTGTTTTCCAAAACGAATCGTCTCTGCAAATAAAATAAAAATATTACGTAGGTAATTTTTTAGCAATGGATTGAATTACCTTTTTATTTCTTCTACATGTATCCCGCCTCTAGTATAAATAACAAAATACGCGATTTCTCGATTTGTAATGCGGAGCAGACCTTGAACTTGGAAATAAAACTTGTGGTTCATTTTTAAACATAGTTTTCCTTCTTTCTTGGTGCAAAAATCAATTCCTCCTTCTTCAAAAGCCTCGATTGGTGGAAGATCTCCGCTTTTGTCCGAGCTTTTGATTTCCAGAATAGCGTTGTCGTCTACCAGTCCATCCGGGGAACACGCAAGAAACGGAAATTCTTGGTCAATAATTAAACCACTCTTTTTTACTACTTTTTGGTACTGCTGTTGAAACAAAGAAGTGGCTGTGGTTTCGCTTAGTAATCCAAATGCTGTGGAACGTGTGCCTCTAAAGTTTGAGTATAATAATCCCTCAACCGTTTTAGCGGTCGACGTACTTTTCCTCATGTTGCATATTTCCCTTAAAATAGATGCCGTTATGCGTTTTCTTCTCTCCAGTTTCCATTGCTCGCTGTTGGATTGAAGCATTGTATCTAAGCAAATACTCTCGCGATCCACGTTGGCTAGTTCGTTCAATAGCTCTTCAACTTTTTTGCTATATTCGTCCAAATCCATATCCGGTATGTTATTGCACGCAGCTTCGGGACCATAGTGCTCATCCGTAGTAGCAGGTAACTTCCGTTTTGGGACTTGACCTATAAACAACATTTGATGTTTGTATGCCGAATTTACAATATTATAAATCCTTACGTTTCGATGTAATCTGCGCAGCTTTGAATTTTCTTTGTCGAAATCGTTGAAGATGCTGTGGTTGGTAGCTATCACCAAACAACGCTTTTTGCAGCTGCCATAAAAAGTCTCCTTTGCTGTTATATGATATTGCCGCTGCTTTACATCTAATTTCGTAGCCTCCTCTTAGTGCAAAATTGATACGCTTTCCACCGACATATTTAGCCACAACCGAATTGAATGTTTCAGCGGCATTGGTATCAACGTCATGTAGTAAACTGGAGACATTTTGTGCAAGGCGCTTGTTGACGTTCATGATCGAATCATACAATCCGCTGCACTGTAAATCCGGAACCAGGCTTTCCTAAAAAGTGTGATTTTATTAAAAAAATTTAAGCTAGAAAAATTGCGTTACTTAAAAGCTAAACAGCTGGTATTTTACGCCCAAGTTTACGCCATACCGAGAACTTTGTAAAATACGTACGTACCTCGTTCGCCCCCTCTTTTGTACAGAAATACCGTTCGCATTGGGAATGTTCCCCAAAGATGTGTTTTGGCCCATTTATAATGTCTTTTTTGAGCAACACCTGTTTTGTATCGAAAGATGTATCTTCTTCTTTTCTGAATGACACTGCTCTAGTAACAGCATACCGGAACCTTCCTAAAGTATCCCTGGAGGTAACCTTTTTTCTAAGAATGATGGGAAAACTCGAATCCTTTGAAAGCTCGGATAATTTATTAATATAATTTCTAAGCAGATGATTTCGACATTCCACTTTTTCTATCACGAAGATGGGTCCATACGGCGACGTTTCGGTTAATTTTCGATAAACACTACTGTCTCCATCTCAGCAGCTTCTTACTTTTTCTTCGTGAAGATAAATATAATTTATTTTTCGCCATGACAAATTTTACTGACACGAATCACAAATAATAATCTAATAAGATCACTCACCGCCAACAGTCAAGAAAATAATAACGATTTTATATTATGTGGGTTTATATACCCTAATGTCGAATTAGCGAGTTAATTGCATGTTTATGGCACTACCAACAAATACAACGTCAAGTTCTACTAATGCGACTTCAGAATTCTAAAATCTTAGATAAGGAACTTGGAATTCTAATTATGCATTGTTCCTTACAATTACTGCAAATTTGTAACATAACAAAATAATTAACGAATTATAATTGTACACATTCCAAATGTAGGACGATGTACGGAAAGTATTTGTATAACTGTAACGTCTTAAAAATAAAATAGTTTAATTTTAAAATCAGAGGAAAATCTGAAAAATTATAAAATCAGCAGCCTATGGAATTAAAAATCATGATTGAACTGGATACATACATGTATTATTTACTATTTGTTTTGTATGTTGTCAACAAGAAATTTCCTGAATCTAGCTTAGACATGATTTTTGTCTTTAAATTTGATCACTTGATATTTGATTATGGGTCCATCGGTATATGCGGAACTATAAATTTATTTACGCCTTGTTACGGAATGCAAAATTATCTAACACCTTTTCTCTGTTATAATTAATAAGCATGCTAGATCGATTTGAAAATAGTTGTATATACAGACAAAATTTGGCATACGAAATAGACCATAGTAAAGATTCCAGTTTCGCAGCTTAGTCATAAATATATTTACTCGTTATCCCAGAAATAAGAATAGGCAGGTAAAATTCTTCAGATGACAAATATAGATAAAGAGATAAGAGGGTCATAAGCTGTTGTCGTCATCGTGCAGAAACCAAGAATTGTAATGGGGTAGGTGTTACGAGTTGCCTACATTAATTTCTAAAAGGCGCAAACAAGAAATCCGTATAGGAGCACTTCACGAATCTGTTTTTACTCCTTAGGGACCTTAAATTGTTTTGCATTTGTTCAACAATTAGCTTTGCTATTAATTTAAAATGGTAAAAGAATGTAAGTGTTTCTTAAACTATTTTGCCTTAGTATTGCACCAACTACGTTAATATTATTTGAAGATAGCAAAATGATGTATGGTACTTCTTCAGTTGTTTTGCCTTATAAAATTTATAAAATATGTTCCATAATAAAATATATCTGGGGAACTAAACAATTGGGAAAAAGTAACACTCGGAATTTATGTAAGTAATTAGCATGAAGTAAAATGTCCAATTTTTGTTTTGGCATGTACAGTTATCTAACTATATAATAACTATTTTGGCATACCGAATCTCCGATAAAAATTTTAAAAAGGCGCAAGAAACATCTTCTGCTCTTCTTCCTGCAACAGCTTCATGCCATAAAACACAAGCATGTCTATTTTTCTTTTGCATTGCCGCAAATGTTTCGTTGTATGTTATAAGACGCGAAGTAAAAAAAAACAGTCCTTAACATCTGGCATTCTTGGTAGTAATATGATTTTCTCTAAGTCGGCAGCGAATACGTAAATTTCGGGAGTTGTAATTTGACTGTCTCTCGTGTATTCTGCTCTTATTTGGGACACCTAAAACGAAAAAAAAAAGTTTCGACTAAAATGCAATGGAAAAGCTAGTTGTAGTAAAATTGTAAAATTGAATGCAGCAACAAAATTAAATTTACGTCTCTATTTGATGCATTAGTTGTACGTCATTTCTGGCCGAAACTAAATTTGAGCTTTAAGTTAAAAACGAAAATGGTTTTATTTATGAGACGGTCTGTATTTTACAAACTTACCAATTGTTGATGTTCGGCTTTCTGGCGTACACTTTCTTCTGTTCCCTGAGCATCTAACTCCATACATAAAAAACATTTTTCTGGTGTTGATTCATAAAAGCCAATGTTCATGGACTCTAGGTTTCTCCTGTACTTCATAGCAAACTTTGTGCTGTGGATATTTAGAGTTGAAATCTTCATGCATAATTCTTATGCTTAAATCTGGCGGTAAGACTTTACGATTAGGTGCATGTTCCCTTTTATAATGAGAATGCCTTGGATTAAACTGGCTTATATGCTCTTTTATTAGATTATGATCTTTTTTGTTAGAAGGCGTATGAGTTCCTCTTCCATCAGGCACTGGTTTCAATCTTTTATTTCCATGCTCATCTTTAGATGCTTTCAGTACAGTGGCTAAAACACTTGTACTTTCATATCCAAGTGTAGAAAGAAAGTATTTTTGACAAACATAAATTTTTTCTGCTTTCGTTCAGTCTTCGTTTAGCAAGCAATTCTGTAATATGATTATGCATCCAGTTTCTCTGTTCGTGTCTATTCATTACCAGAATTGCTCGTGAAATGAAATTCTTTCTTCCTCAGAAATTTGATCCACACATTTAAGTTTGCAGTTGTTACAATGTGGTATAATTGGGTGTTTTTTTCTATTATTTTGCATTTGCTCTTCATGTGTCCTGAAACGCGTTTTAGATTGTTTTGGAAGGATCGTTTGGTCTTTATTTTTGTTTTCAACATCATTGATCTGGTTCCTCTCTTCATTTCCTTCACTCTCGCTCTCTTCTCTATTTTCCTCACCTTCAGTCTCTTCCGTGTGTTCTTCCAAAAGTTTATAATCCAATTATCTATTTTTTTCCACCTTCTGATTCTTCTCTGTTGCCTTCCTCGGAAGGCTCATGGTCCGGGTCAGCAATTATATCATCATCCGCAAACATATCTTCTGGAGAATCATAGTTTACATTATATTCAATCCCCATTTCCTGCTTTTCCTGCATATTTTCTTCCGCTATTATCTGTTTCCTAATCTCCTCATTTTCATTTGATTTAGTCGAGGCATTAGCGTTAACATATACAGTTTCGCAAACACCATTCTAAAAAATGTTACAGAATCAGGCTTGAGTAAATGTGTTCTTTTATTTAACTGGTATTTTATAGCAATTGAGGTCCTTTTTGCATAAAAAGCTATAAGAACGCAAGTATAATCAGGGATGATAAAAAACATGCTGTTTTTTGTTTACAACTGTTTTCTTTGTTTAAAACTTTATAAAACACCTTGTCAAAAAATCATGTTTTGGACAGTTGTAAACAGTTTAAAACAACCTTGTTTTTTTTGGTAAGTACTTTAAACATTTAAACACAAAATTGTTTAAAACAACCTGGTTTTAAACATGTTTTTTTTTAAGTGTTTTAAACATCACAACATAACATACCCTCACTTTCTTGCAAACTAAGTTATCTACTAAGAATATTTACAATCAATAATCCGTAATCACAATTTATACTTACTGGATTTGTAATCACCATCTTGCAGCCCTAGATGACAACATTTTGCGATTATTTATACATATTAAACGAAACTGAACTAGCGTCTTGCTGACCGGTTAATTTTACAGCCACACTTCGAAACATAAGTTTAATCTACGGCAAAATAGTTTATACATCTCATATCTCAATTTACCATGGCAAAAGAAATACAATTCCAAACGTACTCCTCTGGCAAATTGGCGTGCACGCAGATTGTTTTGCCTTTTTATGTTGACGCAAAAATCAAATGCATTATAATCTATGTGCTTTGTGCACTGTTTTGTCATGGTTGTATTTTATGGGTAGATTTTACCACGGTAAACTTTAGCATTGGAAGTACTATAGACTGTATTGCCATGTAGAAATGTCAAAGTCTAAATTTCCTGTAACTACGGCAAAATAATGCATAGAAAGACTTTAAAAAACTGTACAAGATAGGCGGGAAATTCAAAATTGACCTGACAAAATCAGTACAAGTTACTTTCACTACAAATCGCATAGTATGTCCGCCAGTTTTCCTGAACAATACTCAAATACCAATAAAAAATGAAGTGAAATGCTTAGGATTATATCTAGACCAAAAATTGACTTGGTAGAAACATGTCAAAACGAAATGCCAGCAAATTAACATAAAATTCACAGAGATGTCATGGTTAATAGGACGAAGATCTAAATTATCAATAGATAATAAACTATTGTTGTACAAATGTATCCTTAAGCCCATATCGACTTATGGAATACAATTATCGGGATGTACAAAACCTTCAAACCAAAAAATAATTAAAAGGATTCAGTCTAAAATCATAAGTTCCATCGCGAACGCACCATGGTATGTGTCGAGCTTTACTCTACACAATGACCTCAGCATTCCATTTCTCACCGAGGAAATCGAGAAACTTACAACACTATACTTCGAACGAATTGAAGGATACGAGAATGACTTGGTATCAGAAATAATAAATCCCTCAGAGGTAGAGAGGAGACTCAGAAGACAGTGGCCTACAGACCTAAGGCAAGAGATGCAAGACGTGAATTACATAAACATAACCTATTAGTGGTTTTCCAGAGAATGGTCAATGGACGATTACTCTACTCACGTTATATTCTTGTATATAATTTACTTATTACTCTACATTTAGGAGTAGATTGTAAATATGCAGTTAAATAAATAAAATAAAAGGAATCAAAAAGTTGAAATTTTCGGGGATACGTTCGTCCCAGGCTGTGCCTAGTTGCCATAGCTTCTGCGTAATAAGTTTACCACTAATAATTACTGGAGCTAAAAGACCAAGAGGATCGAAAAGTTGTGCGACCATGGAGAATATCGTCCGTTTTGTATTACTTGTACGATGGGACATATATTTTATTTCATAGTGGATCACGTTGGCTACTGTATTCCACGAAAGACCCAATGTCTTTGCGTTTTCACGTTCGCCTAAAGGAATTGTATGAAAGTTGGAATTGGGATTGGCTCCGTGGGATAATATCTCAGAATTATTAGAAAGAAATTTTCTAATTGGAAAGCCAGCACTTGACAATATCAGAATTAAATCATGTTGGATTTGTCGTAATTCGTCTAAGGTATTAGCCCCGGACAGTAAATCGTCCATATAAAATGAAGATTTCAAAATACTAGCACTTCTTGGAAATACATCGTTGTTTAGGTCAGCTAAGTATTGCAAACACTTGGCCGTCAGATAACTAGCACTTGCTGTGCCATAAGTATCCGTATTCAGCTCATCAATGGGAGAATTTGGATCAGCACGCCATAATATGCGTTGGAATTTTCTTTCAGCGGCATTGATTAGAATTTGTCGGTAGCACTTTTCTATGTCCACCGTAAGAGCAAACTGGTATTGCCTAAATTTCAGCAAAATAATGAAAAGGTCGTCTTGGATTACGAGGCCCACAATCTGAGTGTCGTTTATACAGGGTCCGGCAACTGGTATCACCTATTTTCCAAGACCTGCCCTAAGGATAAAAAGTAATGGATTGAAACAAATTTGAGATGCATATCAACTTTATTATGTGCAATTTTAGTTCCTAAAAATTACTTCATTTAAATGGCCTCCCTGAGCCTCGATGCAGTACTGCAATCTTTGTCTAAAGTTTTGCATCACTCTTCTCAACAATTCTGGTCCAATACTCTCTATTTCTTCTGAAATACGCATTTTAAGGTATTGTATTGTTTGAGGACGCCTCTCACAGACCTTTTGTTTCAAATATCCCCACAAAAGGAATCAGGAGCCGTCAAATCGGGGGAATTGGACGGCCATGTTATGTCACCAAACCTCGAAATCAAGTGACCGGGAAACATATTTTGCAACACAATTCGAGTTTGCCGTGCTGTATGTGCGGTGGCACCGTCTTGTTGAAACCATACTTGGTTTTGCCCAAGTCTGCGTAATTCCGGCCTTAAAAATGTTTCCAGCATATGAACGTAACGTTCAAAATTAATGGTAACCGTTTCATCATTTTCTTCGAAAAAATATGGTCCTACGATTCCAAATATTGAAACACCGCACCAAACGGTGACTTTATGATCATGAAGAGGCTTTTCATGAAGCTGGTGTGGATTTTCTTCAGCGCAGTAGCGGAAGTTTTGCTTGTTAACATATCCACTAAGATGGAAATGAGCTTCATCTGACATCAATAAAAAATTTATTTGATTTTCATCATTTTCCAAAATTTGCAAAAACCGCCTGCAGAAAGCCACACGAACTGGTTTATCAGGATCTTTTAGCTTGTGAACGATTTGAATTTTGTATGGATGGAAGTGCAAATCTGAATGCAAAATTCTTAGTAAGCTTCTTTCGGAAATTTGCAATGCAATTGAATGTCATGCTGCCGATCGCCTCGGACTTCTTCCTACAGCTTGTCTGACGCGTTCGATATTTTCGGGCGTTCTTACTGTACGTATGCCTCCAGGAAATTTTGAGCCAACGTTCCCCCTAATTTCAAAGTTTTGCACCCACCTCATTATTGTTTGTCGTGTTGGAAATCGTCCGTGTCTTCCAACATTAAACTCGCGACGAAACTGCCTTTGAGTGTTCACAACTGATTGACTTCGTATAAAGCTTTTAACCACGTATACGCGTTGATTAATTGGAAACTTATCCATGATCTATTAAACTGCATAAATTAACGCACACAAATCTGACAATAGAATTGTCAATAACAAAATATTGTTTTAATAAGAGCCTACTAAAAATAGGTGATACCAGTTGCCGGACCCTGTAGAAATGCCCGAATTTGAACTAGCAGAGCCATCAAAGACTACTACTCTAACCTTGGTAGTACGTGAATTAGATTTTACCACTGCAAGTAAAATGCTGGTACCCTTGAAATGTTGACGTTAGATGTAAAGGTTTTAACAATTGCAGTTTCTAGACAATCTGGATCGTCAATTTCAGTTGAAATTCTGGACATATGCCCCAGTTCCATATACTCCTTGATAAACTTGGAGTACTCAACGTGTAAAGTTGGATTGCGCAATAATTTTCGCTTTAACTTGAGAAATCTACTCATTGCTTGTCCTTGGAATATCCCAGCTGAGCTGATTTGGAATTAAATGGTATGGATACGATGAATCGACCAGATTCGTTGCTTGATGTGGATTGGTAAAAATACTCTTCGCAAAATCTCTCCTTTGCTGAGGGCGAGGATAACCGATTAGGAGGTAGAACCTCCTCGATTTTCCAGAATTGCTGCAATGAGTCATGTAAAGATTCAGGACGATCTATATTTGAATTAAGAGTGAAGTTTGCGTAAACGACAGTCCCTAGACCCTTAACGTCGCATGCGCCTGATACTACCCAACCAAGCAAAGTATTTTGTAAGACTGGTAAATTTTTACCGAGACTAGTCTGACCTATGCACAATAATTCATAAAAGTGACCGGCCCCAATCAAAATGTCCACGGGTAAGGATCTGTTAAAATTGCTGTCAGCTAATCTGATATTTTTGGGTATATTTAGATTTGATCGATTAAAGGAAACGAGTAACAAATTTTCAGTTATTTTGGAAATAATTAAGCAGTCCATAGTTACACGAAAATTTTATGTGCGTGGATGCTATTTGGAGACGCATACTAGAATTAGATTGTGATGCGCTTGAATTTAATCCAAGAACAGTGGTATTAATTAATAGCTTTTTTTGGTAATCCTAGCCTATCAGATAGGTTTTCCGATGCAGAATCCAGTACTGCCCTTGCCTTATGCCACCTATTGTTCTTATCATTAAGCCTAACCCAAGCTGTAGATAAAAGGACTTGTTGAAGTTTGTCAGAAAAACACGAAAGGGTGGTTTGCACTGTTGGATCTGAAAAGGTACCAGCCACCGCTTCAATGGAGAAATCGTTAACCTGCGATGAATTGGAGGATTCATTCGCTAGCTGGAAACTATTTTCAAAGTGCAACACGGAATGATGCCGTTTGTTACACATTCTGCACACTGCAAGTGTACCTAGAGTTACACCTAGTAAATGATGCGTATGATAAACCATTACGACATAATTTTAACTCGGATATTCTGTCGAAACGTTGCTTGACATTCAAATCAAGGAAATTTGGGTATTGTGTAATAGAATGGCCCTGTTGGCAAATAAAGCATTTGTTTTGACTATTACTGCTAGTAGCAATAAATGTTTGATTAAAACTGTTTGCTTTACTTTTGTTCTTAACGTTTTTGTTAATGCTAGCGTTATTGCTACAGTCAAAACTATTATTGCTCGCGATAGATTTACTGGTATCTATTCGTTTTAATAACTAAATTTTACAGTGGGCCTTAGGAGCAGAGCTGCTCTAGGTGTTTCAATGGCCTTATTGTACATTAGCCTACCTGTTGGTGTAGCTAATCTATGGACTAGGCCTCCGTAGACATATGGCTCCTGTACTAGCACAAAGTCTAGGTTATTAGCGGTGAAAGTCCCATTCAGCACCTCTGAGGCGCCTTTACTGTGCTGTAGGTTCACCTGCAGGAAGGCGATCGTCGCCATTGCTCCTTTATTTACGGGTTTGGTCCCGAATCACTCGGGGCGGGCGAGTAGCATTCCTTTCCCTCGGAGCTTTGTGAGACCCTCCCTCTCTTCTTTAGTGGTTCCTTTGGGCCTCTTTCCCTTATCCTTTCCAGAAGGTATTGAGGTAGATGGATTACCTCCTTCCTTTGGTTTTTCTGGAAGTTTTGGGCCTTTTTGAAGTTTGCCCTTTTGGTCGCATAGCCACTTCCCCAAATTTGTAGCTAATCTTGTAGTCACTCTTTTTAAGATTTTCGGCTGATAGTTGGTCCATTGACAGGATTATGTGTGTGGCCATTCCTTCTTCCGATCTATGGAGAACCCTCCAGTCAGCTGTGTTTTGGCCTTCATTTTGACCTTTAACCAGCTTCAGGATTTTCTCACTGCTGTCTGTTTGACTGTTCAGAAAATAGGCGTTCATAATTACCGCCTTTGGTAATTCCGTTTCATCGACGGTCTTATGTTCGGCCCCTTCCCATGGCTGTCTTGTGGTAGCGACCAGGTGCATTAGCACATGTCATCATCTACCATCCAGCTTTGAAAGTGTTGCCTAGAAATTTAGGCTTAATAGAGCCTTCTTCTATGTTAACGATGGCTTGGAGTATGGCCTATTGAATGGCCCTCATCTCCTCAATGGTGAAGTTAACCTCCAGGTATTTTAGGTGTGTAATACCCACCTTCTTAGATTCCAGGGCTTGTGTCAAGCTTCCTGCAGCTTTAGGAGCCGCTGTGTTCTGCGGAACTACTGCCCCGCTTGAAGCTGCGCTCTCCGTGGCTGCCTTTTTCTTCTTGCCTGCCAATTCTGAGGTGGAGTCGCTTGACCTGACTCCTTTCGATCTTTTTCCGGTGATCTTGTACGGTTATATGGCTTTCGCTCGGGCCTATTCTGGGGTGTGCCCATGCTCCAGCAGCCACTTGTCTTTCAGTTGAAGCTTTGACACAGTCTCCTCAAACTGTTGATCAACAATCTCTACTATTGGCGAGGCGCTGTTTTCAGGGAGAGAGGCGGTTGAAGATACCTCTATCTCCATAGGAATTAGGGAATCTTCTTCCCCTGCGGTGGTTGGAGATTTATTTCCCTCCTTTTCAATTTTCTTGGTCTCCATGTGAGTCCCACGAGTAGCTAGGGAAATAAGAAGTCCATTACGGCAGAGCTGCGCATTACCGTGGTAAGGGTAATTGAAACTGGAGGTCGCCCGGTATCCAGAGTTCACTATTTTAATGCAACTTCTGGCTTAGCTGTTGCACCATTGATGTTGGTTTTTATTGAGGCTGCCTCCTCTTGGTCCGGGCGGTTAAGCCAAGACCCCACACATACTCTTCCGCTCGCGAGACATGACCACGGCAGCGGAAGGGATGCACGGTATGGCAGAAGTGCAAGGCACTATCCGACGCCGTTTGAGACCCAGTGCAGGCCCTTAACCACGACATGACAGTTGGGTTGGGTAGCTTGGTCCGCGGTGCCGATTTTGAGCCGCTACCAGCCAACGCTATCAACGTCGCGAGCGGCCTTATCGTCAGCACTAACCTTTGCGTCACTTACGATCATCCACTAAAAGGCCTACCCCCTATCCGCCACCTTGGGGACGCGCTCGGTAGGGAGCTACCCCCGGGTGGGAAGCAATGTAAAGAAATAAGTGGCTAGTTTGGTTTGGTTGTGCGATATGGAAGGCACTATTTCAATTTTGAATGAAAGTTGTTAGTTCTTTTCTATCGCCATTAAAAGGCCTTACAAATTTGAATAGTAATGTAAGTGGTAATGTCTCTGATAAAATTTCCGAAACTGCATCGTCATTCCCAGAGAGGGATGCTGAACTACTACACAAAGGGGTTTTTCGTCCACCAAGTGTGTTAAATTAGGGTAAAGGTAGGGAGTTTTGGAAAAAAATTTGAGAGCAGTGACTTACGTTTTTTGTATCCGCTGAGGATTATGGCTCCGCTGGGGAGTGACCAACTACTAGAGTCGGCGTTGAGGAATGTCGACACACCTTGCTGGAGACCGCTGGGGTGCCGAAACAGCGTTGACCACTGGGGTAGACGTTGTTCCTTCGCGTAGTGTGGAGACTGTTGGCTTCTTCAGTTAAATGTTGATACACACTGCTTTGCTGGAATCCTCTGCGGAACTGGAACAGAGCGTTGACCTCTGGGGTAGACGTTGCTCCTTAGCTCAGCAGCTGAAGTATCCTACTTCTGACACCGGTTTTCTGTTGGATAATAGCCAGGTTAAGTACAGTACACCACACAGATTTGATCAGGGGACTTCTGACACCAGGATAGCTTTGATGAGGCGCCTTACTCCTGTTGGTACGACAATAGAATACCTGGACTAGGTATACAGATGCACTGTCACACTATCGTTATACTTGCACGTATAATGATTAGAATTCTTTTATTTAAGCTGCAAGTAAACTGCCAAATTATTGTTCACTAAATTGCATTAACTGACCAAAGACCTTTAGTTAATAAAAATAATGACATTCGGTTCAATCAATTATTTACTGAACATTAAAACTATTACATGTACTACTATGAGTAACCCGTAACCAGTCGTAAAATTATAGTATCTTATGGTTAAAAGCGGTGCGTTTATATACCCAAAATGGGGTGTTTATCTTAATGTGTTGACATTAATGGGGTGATAACTCATAATAGCTAAATTTTCCATAATGTGGCTGATGCAACACCTCTGGGGTTAAAAAAATTTTGGATCATTTTAAATCAAATACAAAATTTAAATGTAAGAATAAGAAAATATATAAGTACAATTGTTTAAAAGGAGGATTATTGAACTCATAGGGAGTTTGTAAAAATAAGCTTAAAATATTTTGTTCTTATTCTAAATTATTAGCTTTGAATTAGTTTAACATTAGAGTCTTTTGGGAGATGTTCCATAGACCTGGTGGATTTTCTTCCAGAAAGCCTAGTGGGTGATTGGATTACGGGAATCGGCACTGTGTAATTAAGTGGTTCCATTTCAGCTTTGTGATGAATTACTGTTTGCGGTGCTGTAGACCTAGTGTTGTGGGATTGGTTGTAGATTCTAATACAGGGCACACAAATTGATTTCAATCGTGCCATAGGATCGCGTGGTTCCTTGGTACAACAGAAATATTTTTCGAGAATGGTGAATATTCCCAGCCATTTGGATAGGCTATAGAGGAAGGTTACTGTTATTAGTCCTCCTAATACTGTGAGGTTGGAAGTAAACCAGTTTGTATGTTTTACAATAAATGGTTTATTTAGTTGTTGCTGTAAGACTTCGTCGAATTGACTTAGTTTGTGTTGAACGAATTTTAGTTCGTTTAAGTTTAGATTTGTTGTTTTTATCGGTTGTAGCTTAATTGCTTCTAGTGTGATATTTTCTTTAATTTTCACACAACTCTCATCTTGAGTGATATCCTTTAATGGAATAGTATTTGTAATATTGCCTGTGTCTAAAGTTGTTTTTGCAGATAATATCGTGTGTAAACCGATCTTGTTAATTGTTTCTTCATAATTAGTTTCTTGACATAGTAGGTTGAGTGTTGTTGGTTTTGAACGTACATAGAGCCATTGGTTATTTGCAGGGTTGTGCCATAATTCTATGTCTGCTTAGAATTTAGATGGTCTTGATCTCGCACGTTTTTGGAACGATGGTTGTAGTGTTTGAAAATAATTGGACATCACAGGTTGTTTTATCCGTTTGTTCACTAGTGGAGATGCCTTTGCAGATCCATTGTGTTGGTAAGTATTCCAAACAATTGTTTAAATCGTTTAACATTGAGTTCACTGTTCTCGTAAGGGATATTAAGAAATAAGGTTTGGAACGTTCAATATAAGAATAAAAGTTAGGGTCATCATGATGTGACGTTGGTAGTGAAGGCATTTTATATAAATTAAGCATTAATGTATTTGCTAATGGGATTTTAAAAGTAATAACGAAAAGATTTCGTTTAATACATGATGAAACTTCTATCATTTTATAATGAATATGAGCATTTTCTAAATTTGATTCTAGAGGAAGGGTATATTTAGTTGCAATAATTTCTAATTCTTTCAAAAGGTCTTCAGGGTGCAATATATCAAAACTAATTATACCGTGACGAGTCAGGGTAAGACTATTTAAATAATTTTTCATAATTCCATCGCTTTCGTCTGTTATCAAGACAAGTGTTAAGATATGCAAGGTTACATTTACTTCAAAATTTAACCTTCATTGTTTGATGTAATTCTCATAAAGTCGTTAAATCCTCCTAAATTATTATTCATTACTTGTGTGTTTTTATCGAGTTCTGTTAATGAGTTGGTAAAATTTGTAATTGTTGAAGATATGATTCTAACTTATTGTTGCATAAGTGTATGCGTTTGTCTTTGATCCGCAATTAATGATCAGCTGAGTCCGTGTAAAATTTCGCATCGTCTGCGTGGGGTGTGCTAAAAAGCCATTTAATTTCTTCTGTACCGTTAATTAATCCGCGTTTAATTCTTTTTTTATTTTTTCTATATACATGTGCAACAGTTGCGTCATCTGTTTTAAAAGAATGCAGTTTGTTTTCTATGTATTTTAATTGATTTGTGCAATGTAAATCAATTCCATCTTTTGTTAAGAATGAACACAGCGCTAAGGTTTTGTAGTAAAATCCATAAGAGGTTTCAATTTTGTTTCTAACATGTGTGAGATTAAAATAATTGAGTAGTGCAAAATTTTGATTGCTTAGTTTAGTTTTGCCTAAGTGGGCGTATGGAAGACCGCTGGATGAGTCAATTGGTTTGATTTGATATGATAATGTCATCGGAAGGATCATGAAGAGGAGATAAATCGTAGTTTTCGTTTCCATTGTCTTCTTTTTGTGAAGATGTGTTTTCTGAAACATATGGTTTTAGTAAGTTAAAATGATAAGTTTTGATTTTGTTTTGAGTGATTTGGATTGAGGCAATGTTATTTTCATGCTTTTGTATACATTTCTATGGTCCCGTATATTCAGGTTTTAATTGTTTGTTTGTGCTTTTTGCAGCAGAATTATATAAGATTACTATGTCAGTAGTATACAAGTGACAATTGAAGAACAAACTCAATTTTTCTAAGTCCGTTATCATGGTGTGTGATCGTAGGTGTAGGTAAAGAAGGGTGTGTATAGAAAGGTGTGTGAAAGGGGTATATAATGAGGTGTAAAAGGTGTAAAAGCGAGGTGTATAAAGGTGTGAAAAGGGTGTAGAAAGTGTGTAATGAGAGGGTGCGGAAGGAGAGAGATGTAATTTGGGGGTCAGAGTGTTATCGTCTGGAGATAAGAGTTTGGTAGTCTGGTAGTTCAGAAATAGAAATGGAGAGATAAGAGGTCAGGGTGCCGTGGGGTGCCAGATGGGTGTAAGTTAGTATGTGGATGTGGGGTCATTGAACTTTAAGTGGGTCAAAGAAAAAAAATTATGAAAGTATGTGTGGGTATGTGTGTAAGTATAAGAGTGTACCTAGTAGGTATGAAAGGTATGTTGTAAGGTTGGAGGTTTAAGGTGGGTGGGTATGTGGAATGTGGTATCAGGTGTGTGAGGTGTGAAGGAAGAAGACGAGGAAGGAACTTAAAACTATTTGAAAGCAATTATGTTGCCTTGAAAAAGGCAGTTTTTGTTTGTGTGTGTGTGTGTGTATATATAAGAGAAAACTTAGTTTTCTTTAAAACATGAACATTTCCTCTTTCTGCAAAATTTGCATTTCTGCAGTAATATTCGTGAATGTGCTGCATTTAGCATATTCACAGCGTTCTGTACGGTGAAAGGTGTGTCTGATGGAAAGACACCCAGGTAAATGGACGTATAATTGTTGTTAAGGAAGTAATGGTAAATGGGATTTAAAGGATTATACAGCAGCCTAACTTCTAACTGGTCTGCATTTGGATTCGGTTCTGAAATGATTTTGAATAAGAAAATATCACCAGGAAACTCGTCTAATTCAAGGTAATTGTACCTTCTATATCGAGTTAACAATAGGGGGTGGAAAAGGGGTGGTATCGGGAAAGGAATAGGATTGTTTGCAATAAAATTAGCAATGGATCTGTCCATCATGAAATTTAGAATAATAATGAAGTATATTTTGAGTAGAACTAACGATGAAGTGTCTATTTTAAATAAATTAATGGAGGGGTTCAACTAAAGTAAATGACTTTTTTAGATTAATTCGGAATATGTTTCCTGGTTATAAAAATATAAAAATTATTGGGAAAGGTTAATAACCTTTGACAGTGTTGGTGTTTAAAACTGATATCCTCGTTAAATTTGATCTCAATAATGAAGATAAGAGATGTATTGTATTTAATTATAAAATAATGTATGCAATGATAAGATATTGAAATTTAGTTTTTAAATGTATAATTTAATTTTTGTATTGAAATAAAGGTGTACATTGTTCCTTATATTTTAATGAGTTGTTATTTGTATTTTAGCAAAAGCACGTGAGGTTCCAAATTTAATGAGAACGGTTATTGATCCAATTGCAAAAGAAAACACTCTTTGTAAATCATGTAGTACAATGACAAAATTATAAAAACAAAATTGCTGTGAAAGACTAATAACCCCGGAAATTAAAGTTGTTTTAATGCTAAAATGATAAGATATTGCTAATAGCCCCCCCGGGAGGCTTTTATAGTTTAAATATGGCATTAATTTTATTTATAGAAACAAAGATGTGCATTGTTCTTTATATTTATTGAGTTGTTATTTGCAATTATCAAAAGCACGTGAGGTTCAAAGTTAATTAGAACGACTATTGACGTAATTTGCAAAAGTGGTATAAATACCTCCAGAATTGTATGCACAGTTAACAGAAAATAACAGCAAGTGATTTGTTGAAGTTAGTTGTGCAAAAGTGAATTTTAAGAAAGGTGAGTTATTTTAATTTGCTATTGTTGTTGCATAAGTAAAGGTGTCCGTCTGAATGTATGGATACTTTTACAACGTGAGTATTTTATAAAATTTATGTTTTTTTTTTAATTTGTAAAAGAAAACATGAGTCTGAACCTCGAAAAACTCAATAAAATTGCCAATATTACTACCAAGCCAATTCTAAAAGTGCAAGAAATGGAGATTAATGTAGAATATCCAATCGTAAATATAAAATCAGTATTCAGCAAAACAATAAAACGCAGGTGTGTGATTTGCGAGTTAAAAGATGCAATAATATATCTGCCAAAACGAATTGGAGATTCTTTGAGCAAAAAAGATCTGAAAAGTATGAAGAAACAGAAACTTGCCGTAATATACCTGGGTTCAGTTGATGTTGGAAGGGTGAATAAAGCATCAAATTTAAAATTCATCGTGTTAGAAGGGGACAAGGAAGAGGAAGCAAGAAGCAGTTCCTCTTCATCTGAAAGCGATTCATCGTCATCCGTCTCTTCCGGAGAGGAAAGTGAAGTGGAAGAGGGAAAAGGAAAATCTAAAAAAAGGGGGAAAAAGCAAGGTTGCAGCAGCAGCAGCAGTGATAAGAGGCCGGCAAAAAAGCAAAAAAAGAGATCTTCATAAATAAAGGTGAATATGTTTTATTTTATATTTAAGGTAAATCTGTAAAACTTTTTGTTTAACAACGTGTAAATCTTTTGTTTGTTTTTCTGTTGCAGAAGCAAGATTTTTGGGCATCGGTTCTTCTCCTGCTCCTGTTAGGAACTACCGTGTCGAATCAGCATAGCAGATAATCTTTATAAAGGTATTTTTTTTTTAATAGAATTAAGTTGTGATAGTAATTAATAATAATAATAATAATAATAATAATCATAATAATAATAATAATAATAATAATAATAATAATACTAATAATAATAATAATATGTTGGATATTGAACAAGCACTAGTTTTAAGTGAACAATCAGTTCAACGAATAAAAGAGGTATATATCATTTTAGTCGAAAATCGAAATTGCAACAATTATTATGATAAAGTTAAGAAATGGATTAAATTAGCTAACAAAGACATTATTCTTTTAAAGAAAATTTTGAAATTAGAAATTCCTACCATAGGGCATAAGAGAACTTTAGAAAGTCACTATATAAATTTGAAAAAATATGAGGTTTCTCTAAACCGTTTATTATGTGAACCTAAAAATAATACAGGCATACGTTGGAGGAAGATTGAAAGTTGTTTTAAAAGTCGTTTAGAAACACGTTTATTGGTAAATACCGATCATAAACAATTGTCATCGTTTTTGAACAATTGTTGTAAGATAATGAAAAATCGTTTGAATTTTTACTTTAAAAAACAGAAAACCCCAGTAATTAAAATGAACGTTGTACTGGCTTGTGAGTTTTATCGCAATGGGGGTGATGATGAAGTCATCATTTTTGAAACAAAGTATTTCAATACTGAAAATTCATTACTTTTCCCAAATCAAATGAACACCTTCAATGATTTTTTTAATGATTACATATTTGATAAGCTGGAAAACAAATTAAGCGAATTTGAAACTAACAACTCGGGATGGTCTCTTTATTCCATTGATTCATTGTCAGTAAACATTAATAGATGCGGCTATCTATTTCATGGATCGTCTTTCATACCACTCCCTGAAGAGATCAAATCAAAGCGAGCTGTTATTAATATAAAAAATAAAGACCAAAATTGCTTTTTTTATTGTATTGTGGCAGCACTGTACCCTGCAAAAACACATGCAAATTGTACGTCTTCATATCCAAATTTTAGAAATGTTTTAAAATTGCAAGGATTTGACTTGTCTGTACCCATGTCACTAGATAAAATTGATAAGTTTGAACTATTAAATAACATTTCAATAAATGTGTTTGGTTTACAATACAAAAATAACAAGAAACGCTCAAAAAATGGATTTACTGTAATACCCGTTAAGATAACAAAAAAGCAGCGTTCACGCCATATAAATTTATTAATGATTCAAGATAGCTATGATAATGAAAATGAATTGGCTGATGATGATGATGATGATGATGATGACGATGTTGATAATAGTACTGATGATGATGATGAAGAAGATTGGTTGAATGAAATCGATGCAGTAGAAACTGAGTCTAAAACTAAATATCACTTTTGTTTAATAAAGAATCTATCAAGATTAGTGAGTAGTCAATTGTCTAAACATGATGGAAAGGTTCATATTTGCTGTAGATGTTTGCAATATTTTACAACTCAGGAACTTTTAACTCGTCATTTAGAGAACTGTGAGAAATTAAATACATGTCAAATTACACTTCCGGAAGAAAATGAGAAAATTTTAGCTTTCAAAAATCATAGATATAAGCAAAGGGTTCCGTTTATAATTTACAGCGATATTGAATGCTTGTTGAAATCCACTAATGCAGACCGAGATAAACAAACAATTAAGTATCAAAAACATGTTGCATTTTCAATAGGTTATTTTTTCAATTGTGTATTTGATAGCAGTTTATCTTATTATAAATCATACAGGGGCTTGGATTGCATGGAGTGGTTTGCAAATGAACTGTCGAACATTGCCGAATGTTATGGTCCTACATTCTATTCGCAAGTCCCAATAAAGCCTAATTCGATTGACCGTAATGCTGCAACCCATTGTTATATTTGTGAGAAAGAATTTGCACCTGAAGATAAGCGAATTTTAGATCATTGTCATTTTTCTGGAAACTGTAGAGGTGTTTGCCATAATTCCTGCAATTTAAATTATAAAGTAAGACCGATAATACCTGTTGTATTTCACAACTTCAGTCACTATGATGCACACTTTGTTCTTAAGGCTGTAGCAAATGCATTTCCAGGCAAAATTTCACTAGTACCTATTAATACCGAAAATTATATTTCTTTCACGAAAATACATGCCAATACAGATATCAGTTTTAGATTTATCGATTCATTTAGATTTATGGATGCATCTTTATCCGAATTGAGTTCATATTTAAAAAGAGATGAATTTAAGATTTTAACTAGAGAATATGCAAGTTTAAGCGAAGATCAGTTGCAATTGCTAATGAGGAAGGGAGTTTTTCCTTATGATTATCTTGATAGTATAGATAAACTATCAGAACCTCAATTACCTGCACGTTGTGAATTTTATAATAAATTAAATGACGAAAATATTAAACGTAAAGATTATAAACATGCCAAAAAGGTATGGAAAACATTTAAGATAAACAATTTGGGTGATTACAGTGATCTATATTTAAAAACTGACATTTTATTGTTGGCTGACGTGTTTGAAAATTTTAGAGAAAATTGTTTAAAGACATATTCTATAGAACCAGCCTGGTATATAAGCCTCCCCGGATATTGTTGGGATGTCCTGTTAAATTATACAAAAGTTCAGTTGGAACTTTTAACCGATGTTGACATGTTACTCATGGTAGAG
Organism: Limonius californicus; assembly: GCA_014611495.1. NCBI lineage: Eukaryota > Metazoa > Arthropoda > Insecta > Coleoptera > Elateridae > Limonius > Limonius californicus. Next base: position 40,283 of record JABXWE010014053.1, read on the forward strand.
CAAGGTATTCGCGGGGGTATTTCACAGGTAGTAAAAAGGTTGAGTTGCTGCAACAATAAATATTATCGTCGCACTTTTGACAGTACCCAGCCTTCAAGTTATTTGTGTTATTTAGATGTTAATAACCTGTATGGATGGGCAATGGTTCAATATTTACCTTATCGAAATTTCAAGTGGGCTGAGGTAGGGGACGAATTCAACGTTTTGGAAATTGGTGATGAAGATGATGTAGGATATATTTTAGAGGTTGATGTGGAATACCCAGAAATTTTGCATGATAAACACAGGGATTTCCCCATGTGTCCTGAAAGGAGAACTCCTGAAGGATCAAAATTTGAAAAACTGATGACTACCCTGTATAACAAGGAAAAGTATATTTTACACTATCGCAATTTGAAACAGTGTATATTAGCGGGACTAAAAGTCACTAAAATTCATCGAGTTTTACAATTTGACCAGGCTCCTTGGATGAAGCCTTATATTGAACTAAATACAAAATTAAGGGCAGCTGCTACAAATGAGTTTGCAAAAAATTTATTTAAAAAAGCAAATAATGCAACTTTTGGGAAAACAATGGAGAATCTACGGAAACATAGAAAAATTTATTTAACTACTAAATATTTCGGCAGGGGCGGGGCACAAAAATTAATTGCTAAGCCAAATTTCCACAGTAGAACCATTTTCAATAAGCGCTTAATTGCTGTAGAATTGAAGAAAACAAAAATTCTATTTAATAAACCCGTCTATGTAGGAATGTCAATTTTAGACATCTCTAAAACTTGCATGTATGATTTTCACTATGGATATATGAAACAGAAATTTTCCAATTGTAATCTATTGTACATGGACACAGATAGTCTGATGTATGAGATATTTTGCGATGACTTCTACGAAAGTATCAAGCCTGATTTAGTAGATAAATTTGATACCAGTGATTATGTCATAGATAATCGATATAAATTTCCCTTGGTTAACAAAAAGAGGATAGGTTTAATGAAGGATGAATTAAAAGGTAAAATACTCACGGATTTTGTAGGACTTCGGTCCAAAATGTATTGTATCAAGGTAAAGGGGAAGTGTAAAATTAAAAAGTCCAAGGGGACCAAGAAATACGTTGTTAACAAATGTTTAGGTTTTGATGATTATTACAGTGTTTTAACTGAAGGCAACTCTATTATAAAGTCTCAGAATAGCATAAGATCTCACAAGCATCAGGTATATTCTATAGAACAAAGGAAAGTAGTCCTTAATGCTGACGATGATAAACGTTTTCTAGTTCCTCCAAATTGTATAGAAACTTTGCCTTGGAATCATTATAAAATTAGAGAGTATAATTGTTAATAGATTCGATTTTAGACTAAAGATGATATGTATTCTCAAATTATATGTATATATTGTATATAACTATTGGATTTATAATTTACTCTTATAAAATAAAAGGCATTTGTTATTTAAATGTTTTCTTTATTTTATACCCACATATACACATACATACATACACACACACACACACAAATATCATATTACATTATCATTTCACAATATCATTTTTATTGATCCAAGATGTCTCGTTGATGCCAAGCCACTTGACCAGGTAAGAATTTCTACGTCGTTGTAATATCTTCTCAACCAAATACACACCAGGTTCCCTCGTTTTCAACAGTTCATGTTCATAGAAACCGCCTAAAATTGGATTGCCATTTAAATCGTCGATTAAATAGGTTACAGGATCGGTTGTCTGCACTTTCTTTATCTTAAACAGTTCAGTAGACCAATTTGGTAGGAATCCTTTTTCGAAAATGCCCTTGTACTTACTAATCCTAACAATATCGCCAACTTTAAAACGATTTTTTCCTGCAATTTTTAAATGATTATAGATATTGTCAAGATTTGTTTCAGGTGTAACATCGCAAGGTTTCATTTTAATTGTCCTGTGTTTGGTTTGATTGTAGTTGGCAGTTACATCGGGCAAGATATCAATCCATTTGTGTTCCCCTCGCATGCTAAATTCCTTGTAGAGTTTAAGCTTAAGTGTTCTAATTACCCGTTCGGCCATTGATGCCTTTACTGTGCTGTATGTTGAATAGCGTTTTATATGATGCGTTTTCATAAGTTCAGAAAATGGTTTTCCTCTAAATTCTGTACCATCATCTGTTTGGAGTAGTTTAGTTTGATTGCCTGCGGTGATCTCCTTTAAAATATCCCCCATTGCGTTAGCAACCTCTTGACTAGTTTTTGTCTTTAGAGCACGTGTCCATAGATATTTTGAAAAACAATCAATTACCACTAGAATATACTTGTAACCATTATTCTCTTTACTATACGGTATAAATTCGGCTAAATCAGCTTGTAACAACTCTCTGTAACCTTTAATGACCGTTTTTCTCCTTTTAAAATTTTTCCTAGCTAACCTATGAATTTCATCAACTACAACGCGTTTCTGACTCATTGCTGGTGTTGCTCGTCAGCAAGGGGCTCACTCTCTTTTTCAGTCGTCACCGCTTCAAGATACAACAATTCTTTAAATAGATTATTTAAATCGGACGTCTCTAAAGGAAATTCACTAGACACGCGAATGTTTAGGTGTTTATGTAACCTCTGGACAAGCGTAACTAAATTTACTAGAATCGTATATGATGCTTTTAATGTGTTTGCGAGTAATATAATCTGAGCAGACGTTTCAGCGATTGCATTTTGTAAATTACGAATTTCCTTTGTAGGTTTACGTATTTTCCTCTTAATTTCAGCATCTATAGTGTCTTTTGTAGAAGTCACTAGATTGTTTAGAAATTTTTTCGTTATAGCATCCGATTCGTTTATCGGCTCCTCGAGATCAATTAATCGTCTCTTGCGCATGCTTACATGATCTTTCTCAACAATCAACGAACTCTGCATGTTAACTGCATCCAAGTCATCTACCGGATTAGCTAAATTGCAAACTTTTCTATTTTCAACGTTAAAGTCACCATTTAAAGTAAGTTTAAATCCAATTCCAGGAGGTCCTTTTACTCCACCACCCGCTGCGCCGCCATGTTGATATTGACGTCCGAATTTATCAACAACCATCTTGGAAATGACGATTATGCAATGATTCCTTCTTCTCTTAACTCTTCAACAATCGATAGGATTTCATTGTCATGAGAATTATTTCCAGCCCACTTTGATGCATACAACAATCGCAGTCTGCTTATAAGTTCAGATGGATTATTCCAATAAACAAAATCAATATTATTATTATTGTTTACTTTTTTGTAGAGACCATCACCACGTTTTTTCCTTGGCGATTTCGGAGGTGGCGTTGTTGGAGATAAAAATGCATGCAAAATATTTATGTATTTTGAAGTTTTGACTGGTTGCAATGCCCCACTATCAGTATAATTGTGTTTATGTGCATTCGTTTTTAATACAATTAATCTGTAATTATCAACATCTTTATTGGTATAATCTGTGGGATCTTTAAGTGTTAGTAAATTTATTAAGCCGGGAGTAATTTTGTACTTGTAACCTTTAACCATGATACCATCATCTTGAATATGAAGTTTAGAATTTCCCATTTTCCATGCGTCTGTTAGTTCATTGTATTTTATCGAATAACGTGATTTATCAAAATTTAAATCTTTACTTTGCAACAGATTATTATATTGTTCTGACAAAACAGTAGCAGCATCTTTTGAAGAACTTGACTCTTGTTCAAGAACTTCTTCTTCCAGTTCCGGAGCCGATGCACCTTCTTCTGCTTCTTCTCCGTTATCGTCATCCTCTTCTTCTTCTTCTTTTTCCTTTTTGATTTTCAGAGTGTTTAAAACAGGCTGTAGTATTTGTTGAGGTTTGTGTTTTTGCTGTTGTTGTTCTGGCTGTACTTTTGATGCAATTTCTCTTAACGGCTGTATAAGTTGGTGGTGTTCCTTAAAATAATCTTGTTCTGCTTGCTTTAAATCGCGCTTATAATCAGAGAACTTTTTTCTAATAAGCTTTGAAGTAGCAATTACCTTCTCTTTTAATGAATGCTGTGCAGGTGTTGCCATTGTAATTGCCGTCAGTACTATGACATAATTCGACTAATTATAGATGTATATATGAATCGAAACCTTTTCGATATCGTCCATCGTTATAGTTGCTATCTTTGACTATTACCAGAAACCCATAATTATTTTTCCAACATTCAGAACAAATATCTTTAAACGTTTGAAATGTCATGTCCGTGTTTACATGGTCCTCATATACATGACGTAGATTCATGTCGTCTTGCTTAAATAATACAAGTAAATTAATATTATCGCGTATCAAATGCTTAGGAATTCGTGCATAAGTCTGACAGAGATAGAAAGAGTCCACACATCTGTGTCGTCCCATACTGAAATACTGCTGAATCTTATCTTGTTTACTGCATGCAATATCATCGAATATAAATATAGAATTGGCACGAGCCTGTCCAGGGTCAATGATCTCTTCGTTTTCACTAAACTCAAAATATCCAATTCCCTTGATTGGTTTCAAAATGTGTCTTAAAAACTCGTACTTTTTTTGAAATAAAGATTTTGAAAAGAGATAAATGTTTTTAAACCTTAACCCATTAGGATCGCTGATTAGACTTAGTAATACATTTGTCTTGCCACAATTACTAGGACCACAAATTATGCAACGAATTGTAGATGGTAGTAGAGGACCATGTCTCTTTAACACTTTATCCTCGGCAACAAGTTCGTCAATGTTTGAAACAGGTAAAGATTGAGGTTGTTTAATCACTTTCATGATTTTTTTTGCTACTACTACTACTACTACTACTAACCACACAAAACACTTAAATAATAATAATAATAAAACTCGGTTACATTTTTATTTATTTATTTATTTATTGAGGTATAAGGAATAAAACACTAATAATAATAAATTAAATGGTGGATCTTCTCCGGAACATACGTGGAGGAACATGTTTGGCTCCATCGGCTTCTTTTACTATCTCATGGAAACTGCAAGCAATACATTTAGTGCCTTGTAAATCGGTTTCCCCTTTACACTTGGGACACGTATATTTGACAGGCACAGGCATTTCTTCTTATTTTAATGTATTCAGTAAATTTATTAAAACTGTAAGATATAACACAATTATAACTCCAATTAGATTCTAGTTCTAAACAGTACTCACAATAATTTTGATCGTTTTCATAAATATATTTAAACGTCTTATTTTTATATTTACCTATTCTTAAAATATAATTATCCATATACCACAATACTAATACTACACTTAAGCACTATTATTATTATTATTAACTTAAAAATTGTTCTTATTTATGTCAAAAACGTTGTTTACACTACAGCCGCCTGTCGGGTACTGGGGAGGGGTTGATGTCCATTCAAATGGGTTCTTTTCTGATCTTCTGTGATAAAACGTTCCATATCTTCGATATGTGATTTTAGGCCCAGGACTTCTAAGCGCTCACACAAACACACTGGGCAAGGCTGCATTTTCACAATATCTTTTAAAAAGTCATGACACATGTCTGAAGCCAATTGATATTTTTCGGCTGTTTCGTTTGCATCCTGAGCCTTGCTTTCATCATAATAGAACTCGTAAATTGCAGCATGAGAATGATAAAACTCTAACCTTCCAAATAAATGTGCTAAATATTCAACATGTTCGCGCAAACTTGTCGAAGAACTACCTCCATCACACAAAACATTATCGTAGCACATCCACATTTTGTTATTTGAGAACTGTTGAACTGATGTAGAATTAAATAATGATGGTTACTGAGGAACTGTCTGCTGGTATATATACAACACTGCTTACAGACAAGTTGAAACTTGTTCATTAATCTCGAATAACATGTGTCACGAGCTCAGTAAATGGGTTATACTGCATTACACATTCTTGCAAAACAATTGCATACAATTTAGTACCTGCTTCAAAGTTTTCCGATGCTTCAACTTCGATTCTAATATCGATAGGTGACTCTTTCAATGCGATTGGTTGACTCGAACAATCGATAACAAAAACAGGCATGTCCTTAAATTCGTTATAGTCCAGCATACAATTGTTAATAGATTTCCCATAATAACTTGACTGAAATTTTTTATAATTTATAAATGCCGTTATGTAATCATTTTGATCAAAGTTTAGATTCATACGCTGATAGGGAAATTCTGAAGCGTTAAGGTGTGCTTTTACGTTTGTTATATTTGCATGAGTTAGTGCAGTAGAAGATTCCTTTCTTACGTCAATTTTATTCTTTTGCGCACACAACAGTATTTGAACAGGCTTCTCGGTAGGACTGCTATTTTTAACACGCCAAATTGTTTTATTTGATGCAGGAAGTGCAGGTAACTCGTGCATTTCCCATCGTCGATATGGCATTATGATTTCAGATTGTGATCGTAATTTCTCCATTAAATCCAGGTTTGCCTCATCACTCAGTAACACGTGGGGAACCTCCCATGATACCTTGTCTATAGTAAATTCAACATCGGTATCTTCGCTTTTATAACAATTAACGTCACTTTTTGCTCTTATCAGTATTAATTCCTGACGCATTTTAACAATCATCTTTTGATAATCTTCACAGAAGCCAAATATATGCCTTAACGGTATACAACATGTAAATTTGTTATTTTTAAAAACTTGAGAATCACCCATTATAGTCCATCCTATACAACTAAGACCATTAGTGTCGTCCTCATTATATGACGTTATACCTTTAATAAATGACGTTATTCCAGGTTGTTTACATACATCAATAATTTCATTACTACCCAGTTTAAGTTGGATCTCATCGAATAGGAAACATGCAGCGTTTGGGGTTATTGTAAAATTACCTGTTGCAACCTTTTTCGCATAAGTACCGCTAATTTTGATAAAACTGTCGTACGTACCGGTTATAATATCGGAACTTTGAATCTCTATACGAATGGTATCTGAATTCTTTGTATTTTGCGTATACGGTAAATAGGTATGGTAATCTTCTTTGATTATTACATCATCGTATAATGGCTTCTTAAAAACATCAACTTTACGACTCAACTCGTTGAGTTTTACCTTTTTGAAAAAGCCGCTGTTGCTGCTGACACCTGTTGTCGTTCGCTTTGATGAAGGCATTCCTATTAATATTATTATTAATAACTTTAAAACCGAGACTTGACAAAAATTTAATATCGCTACACGTAAGTGTTGCTCCTGCTCTGCTCTGCTGTTGCAGACTGCTACCTGATTTATAAAAGTCAACATTTATACTATCATCACCAGATATAAAATTTATACCCATGGTTCACTTTTAAGGTGTAAACGTACACTGGTATAGGTGTCTTCACTAAAAGGAACTAGTTCACCTTCGTTATCGACCAATCTAATTGTGATGTTATCAAATTCGCTTAAATTTATCGGAAAATAAATTATTTGAGAAGGTTCTTTTTCTAAATTATAACCTGGTGCAACAGATAGGCCAAATTCAAAAATAGAATGACACGGAGCGTTATTCCTGTATGCACCGCCTGTTATATTTGTATCGACAAAAATATTTGAAGTTTTTATAATTTCAATGTCCTTATCGGATATGTGCTTTATATTTGGCAATAGGATTTGAGATGTAAATCCTAGCATAGACCCAATACTATCCTCTTTGGTAAAATCTATCGTGTAAATCGACTCAATTTCACACTTTAATGTATTATTATTTGGTGACAATTTAAAATTATCCTCGTTCGTTTCCTTGCTATCTCTATTATTATTACCTTCAATACCATTAATTTGTGATTTTAAATATGCACTTATCTCGTCGATTTCATAACAACCCGACGGGATTATTATCTCTTGATCGTTATAATGGAACTTGTTGTTGCCAGGAAAAATATTTTGTACAGTATTACACGTATACAATCCCACCAGACCAAGGAAATGTTGATAATCAGTATGCAATCTTATAGGTGGGTAGATCGAACCAGTTGATAAGGTACTTCCCCTACCATATACGGTGAACGTCTGCGACATGACTGACACCAACAATCAACTACACGTTCTTTTCATACAGAAATTTTAAACACAAATGCCCACAAATGTAGGTGTTATAATCTTGTTGATTTTCGTAATTGTAGAAAATTTGACATCCTCGAAGGTATCGTTTTAATTCCAGAGGAGGTTGTAGGTCCCCAAACGAGTCAAAGTAGTGCACCTTTGTACCTCTTTTGCGATAACATACCCAGTGTGTTCCAGACCCCTCCTTGTCATCCAAATTTATAATAACACTTTCATTGTTCCATGGTTTCACGGGTAAATTGTTTCGCATGTACACACCTCTGAAATATAAAACATTTTTCGCATACTTTCGTAAATCTGCGTCGGTTAACGGCCTTCGAGGTAATTTATCTAGTTTTTTGTTCTATACGGTTCAAGGTATAATGCACTTCCTGTTTTGTATGGTTTTAGATAAAGCGCTTTTCCTTGTTTATTACTATTTCCTATTGCTATTGCCTCCATCATTCTGTTATGCCGAGAACCTTCTTCCTGTTGTTTCCTCGCCTCTTTAGCACTATTAACGGCTTTAACAATATTACTTATGCCCCCTGCTAACCCACCAAGTGCACTTAAACCTGCAAAAATTGGAATTAAAGGTAGCACGCCACCTTGTTTCGGAATAGGAATTATACGTGGAAGTTTAACTTTCTTCTTCCCTCCAGCTTCCTTTACGATCCTCTTGGCTGCAGCTACAGCGTGTTTAATTACACTATTGGCACTCGCACCGTTAGAGTTATTGTTTTGAACAACCTTGGCTATTTCCTTTAAAATACCCCCTTTCGTCAACAATGACTTCTTCTTTTTTATACTTTTTTGTTTCCTCCTAATTCCCATGCCCATTTTTCTTTTCGTCTTCATGATACCAGTTACCGCTAAAGCAGATACCTTTTCGCCGAGAGAAGCGTCACTAGACTTAAAACGATTCCAGGCAGCGCTCTCTAACGCTTGATCGGCTTGATGACGCCCCTTCAAATCTTTATTATCTCTGTAAGCAATATCGTGTTCGCGACAAGCAGCGTCTAATGGATTTATACCTTTATCACCTCGTTCTAATCTTTTAGATAACTTAGTACCTGGACCACAAAATTCATACCCTGGAATATGCAATTCTACCGGGAGTTTATTTATCAGCGTGTTGATTACACCTTCACCGTAAATCAACATTTACTGACTCGTGCATTATGCACCCCTATTTATACCTTTTACAGCTGACTAAAAATAAAACAACAAACTACAGAACATTAACTTTATTTTCCTCTAAAATATACATATTGTACGTGCTAATATTTAAATGTGCAAAATATTTACATAATTCACTAGTATCACAGCCGTCTACACTTTCTTCTACAATCTTACACCTACTAAATTGGTTACAAAGTTCTCGTTGAGCACAATATTGCTTTAAATCGTTGGATAGCATTTCTAATCTCCTTAAATACATTGCAAGACTAATTTGATACTCTTTTATTTTGGCAGCAACCACAGGACTACAACAACTACTAGTACTCATCATCATCATCATGTTGTTGTTGCTTTGGTCGAAGCACATCTGAAATTAAAGTATTTGGGAAAAAGTATGTCATTTCTATAATCAAAAGGTATACTGCAGTTTGCATATTTTTGCATAGCATTCGTGCGTAGAACACGATATCAATGTTTTTATTCACTCTTATCACTTCTGATATCATTTCCGTAAAACGTTGGTAAAATTGTGAAAATTCTTGACTCCTTAAAGTTTCCAATTTCTGCATAACTAAATCAGACAATGAAAAGAGATTAAGAAATTCCCTCTCGTGTAATGTTATTGAAGTGAGGTTAAGACTTTTGTTGATAAGCTCTACAATATTATGTCCGTACATATCAGTCTTAAATGCAATTGTTATGGAATCATTAAGTTTTATAAATTTGACATCTTTGTCGCCGCGTCTACCACCTTCAGAAACACTAAAATAATTTCTACAAGTCAGTTCAAGTCGTGACGTATGCAAATCGTACCAGTCCTCTTCAAAGAAAACAAATGGTGAAAACATGCATCCACTTAAACAAACAAGTCGAATAACAGGTTCCATTTTCATAGTTGGACTTAAGCCTATCTCAATAGCATGATTGCTACAGCAGGAACAGCAGTTTTTGGTCAAGTCTTCTGGTTTATTTATCTTATAATATGTAGTGTCAAGCAATGCAGGTTCTCCACATACGGCAATTCGGCTTAACTCCACTAAATCATAGTCATCCTCTATTGGTGGGTCAATCGGATTATGATTATCATTGTCTCCAAGGCCTGAAATCAAATAATAATAATAATAATAATAATAATAATAGTAATAATTTTATTAACACTTTAATTTTCTTTCTTTTTTTACTATGCAACATCAACTTACATTCCCAAACCACGGTGTCGTCCATCAAGGTATTGTAGAGAGTGTCACTTGTACTACTTTGACAACGATTATCACTATTATTATCATTGTTTTCAATACCTAAAAGCAAATAATAATAACACTTTAATATGATGCAAATCTCTCTCTCTGATACATTGACTTACCTTCCCAAACCAGAGCATCGTCCGTTAAAGTATTGTAGAAAGAGGACATTGTGCTACTTTGATAACCTTTGCGACTCAACTAAACTAACCTAATCTACACCTACAACTTATAAACCTATTTCTAAGATCTACAAGATAACACAATAATTTATGCTAAATTAACATGTAATTTAGATATGCATTGTACACAATCAACTTTTTGTGGAGGGGGTCCCTCAATTTGATCTTCCCCCTCTTTGGGCAGGTGGTCGAAACAGTACTGATACTCCCACAAATATTTCTGCCATTCTTCCGGAAATTTATTAAAATTTCTGGCAATATATTTTTTATCTAATAATTTTGACAGATATTCACAACAAAAAGATAACAATTTTTTATCAGAAACACTCATTTTGATCAGATTTACAATAGAATATAAATAATAATAATAACATACATCTTACAACCGCTAATATACCTTAACCCTGTTCCCCTCCACCTCTACAAACTTTTCTATAAATAGCTTCGTTCCTTTTACATTCTTGCAGCAAACTTTGTGTAAAATTAAAATTATTCTCCAGCTTTAAAAGATCAATCTCTAATGAAATCTTTTTCCCCTCAAAAAGTCCAATTCAACTTTATCATCTAGACATTCCTGCCATAATTTTCGAGAACATGTCATGTCCTCCTCCTCTTTATCAGGAACACTTTCCCATTCTGGTTCCACCGTTGTGCTACTTTCGACACCTACAAACGCGCTACCACCCAGACGTTGTAATCCATTAAACCCCTGCGAAAAATTAAAAACGGGTATAGAGCGATCCCATGGATGATTAAAATGTACTCGCACGTTACTTTGATTTGTTTTCCTATTCACTGACGTAGTACCGTTTAACCAAAATTGAGAATCTATATTTTCATGAAATGTTTGATCACCCAACCCACCACCACTACACCATAATAATAATAATAATATTACACTAATACACATCAGCGAATACATGTTAACCCAGAGCACAAAATACACTTATATTTACAACTAAATTTATAATATTCTTTAACGCTGAACCGCTCTCTCTTTCATTAAAATCTGTTAATTTGTTATTTATTTCGTCCACGGCAGACTTATACACTGAATCAATATTCGTTGATTTTAACACCTCATAATTTTTTGTACTAAAATATTTCCTATCTTCAATATCCGGATTACTAGGCTTTACAAAATCACCACAAAACACAAAATTCACCTTTACACAATACTTTTTAACTGCTTTCCTCAAATAAACACGCACTATTACACCTGCATCCTTAAAAAACTCATCCAAATTCGTATGCTTTAAATTCACAACTGAACCCGTTCGTATTCTTCCCTTAAATGCACTTGCTACGTCTTGCCATTTCACACGGCTACTTCTAACCTCCTTATTTCCACCTCCACTTACACTTATCACCTGCTTTAAACGTAACTTTTCGGCTTTCAAATTTTGTAATGCTGTCTCCAGATGCCGCTTTCTACCGACGCCACTACATACTCTTAACTCTTTTGATATTGCACGTATTAATTTATGATTTAATTTTAAATCACCCTGTAAACTATCATTCATTTTTACAAAAATTACCAGGTGTGGGATTCGAACCCACGTTTCTTTCCAAGAACTAGATCTTAAGTCCAGCGCATTCGACCGCTCGGCCAACCTGGCAACATACCTTTCATACCTACTACTACTACTACACTCTTATACTTTACACACATACTTTCATATATTTTTTTTGTTTTTGACCCACTTAAAGTTCAATGACCCCACACCCACATACTAATTTACACCCATCTGGAACCTCACGACCTCCTGACCTCTGATCTCATTATCTTATTTTTTTGACCCACTTAAAGTTTCAATGACCCCCCACAACCTCCTGACCTCTGATCTCATTATCTTATTTTTTGACCCACTTAAAGTTCAATGACCCCACATCCACATACTAACTTACACCCATCTGGCACCCCACGGCACCCTGAACTCTTATCTCTCGATTTCTATTTCTGAACTACCAGACTACCAAACTCTTATCTCCAGACGATTACACTTTGACCCCCCGCAAATTACATCTCTCTCCTTCCGCACCCTCTCATTACACATTTTATACACCCTTTTCACACCTTTATACACCTCGATTTTACACCTTTTACACCTCATTATATACCCCTTTCACACACCTTTCTATACACACCCTTCTTTACCTACACCTACGATCACAGACCATGATAACGGACTTAGAAAAATTGAGTTTGTTCTTCAATTGTCACTTTATATCTACTTGCATCATCAAACTGGGTGCTTTGAAGTTCTTCTTAACGTGGTTGTAGCGTGAGATTTCTCGTGCAGCAAGTATTACGTTATCAAAATGCTTTGGATGAAGATCTTTGAAATGAATATCACTGTTATTGACTATTTCCCTAAAACAAATGAGAAGACGGGAAAGTGCCCTCATCCTATTACTACAAGAATAGGCCATACGCTCTCTTTTGTGTTTTTTGAAATATGATTCGCCAAAATGAGCAATGAGGAGGTCTTTTTTGCTTCGAAAGCGATATCATCCGCTTTCATTATTGCAAAAACCTGCTGTTTAATGTTTAGCTTCGAAATAACATTTGTTGGATCCATTGCACAAGCAGAAACTGTTTGTGAATTTTCCAAATGATTCATTTTGCCTTCTTTTTCAGATGTTGTTTGTTTTTGGAAAGGGCAAGCTTTTGCATGTCTTCTTAAGTAGTTTTTAAGATATAATCCTGTGCAGTACGCGCAGGGATAATACAATCCTTTAGAGGAATTTAAATTTTTATTCGAAAGGTTTTCTCGGAAAGTCTAACAACACCTTGTATATAAAGATTAAAATGTGTTTCGTTTCTTAGTACTGCAAAAGCTTGTCGTCTTTCTTTACTATTTTTTGGCAAGTGAAAAATCTTGCGGACTTTATCGTCATCGGAGTGATTCCTTTGTATATGCCTCATGAAGTTTTTTGTAGCAATGTCTGTTTCACAAAATTGGCATCGTACAAGCTCCCTCTGCTTTATTTTTTCATTTAACAATTTTTCTGAAAGCTTTTCAGTTTTAACATCATTCAAGGTGGATCTTGACGCATTCACTGTTATATTTGCTTGAATGCCTAGAATTATAGAGTCCGAAGAACCATGTAGTGAAGATTCGGAATCACTCGATTTTTCAACATTACTATCTACTGTACGCTTAACTAAGTAGTCATTCATATTAAAATCTTTATCTTTATCGTCGTCAATGAATTTATCTAAAGAAGATGCACTAGTTGTTTCTGATATTTGCTCACAGTTACAACTATCTTGGTTGAAACATTTTTTAGATGTGCTTTGAGCAACGGTGTTTAATCCATCAGAGACGCCTACAGATTTTTGAATTGTAAAAATGCCTCGACCGGTATTTTATTTGCAATTCCGAGAAGAATTTGCAGGACATTCAATATTTTCTTCATTTAATGGCACGATTTCATCGATAAGTGCCTGAGATTTAAGATCTGCACAACAATGATTACCGAAATTATCAGTAGTTGTATTGACTGATTTATTTTGTGAAGACACGTCACAGTGTCGAATACTATTAAAATTTTTTTGTTCAATACTATCATCAGTATCCAAT
>JABXWE010014054.1:0-27050 GCA_014611495.1 Limonius californicus
CTTTATGAATGCTTTATACAAATCTTCAAAAAAAAAGTAGGTATTTGGAGCTTCGTTTTCTTGAACGAGAGTGTTAAAGTTCATATCTTAAAAACAGAATTTCATGGAAACAATAACGAGAACTTTAATGTTGCACGTATCTGCCGATAAGTGACTGACTGCCACTTGATTATGTAAAGATTAATATTGAGTTGACGCTCTAGTTGCTCTTCTGGAAGTACTGTTAAAAATGATAAATTTCGTAAATACTACATTTGACAACAGTGCAAGGCCATGTTATTGTGATGAAAAGTAGAAAATTTGTTTTTCGACATTTGTCAAATGCTTCATGTAATGTCGGCCTACTAATTAAATTCTCCATAAATGCAAAGACATCGTCAACGTTGCCAAGTATAATATTCTTTAAGTGTCTCGTGTGAGGAAACTAAGCACTATAGGAAGTTCGTGTTAGTGTTTTTGAGGACTGTATTTCTTACAGAAGAGTGCTACCTGAAGCTTCTAAGGTATTTAAAGGACACCCTGTATACTTCTTGGCGTTCCGTGTGGTTGCGCTTTGTTGATTTCGGCCTCGGTTGCGTGTGACGGGACCGGCTATGGCTGGAACGTTCTGATTTTGTTGAAGTGGATTTGCGTTTTCTTGCTGGTTTCTGTTGTGTGTTTGTTTTTTGGCGACAACCGCTTTCCAAGCGGATGGTAGTCTTTGGGTGTCATCACGATAATTTAGGTTTCTTGGGTGTTTCTCGATTTCTATAGCTTCCCTTATTATTCTTGATTTCAGGTATCTTATGTTGGCCAGTACGTTGGTGTTTTCGAAAGCAATTTTGTGAGATGATGTGCTTACGTGTTGTGCCAGTGATGAAGTCTTCTCGTTCTTTCGTACGGCATTTTCGTTTTCTTCTTTTCTCACATCGACTCGTCTATTCGTTTGACCTATGTATGTTTGATCGTAGTGCTGGCTAGGAATTTCGTAGACACCTTGATTCTAACCGCCTATAACAAATATCCTCTATAAAAATTAATCTTTTTAGATAATCTCAGTAGTGCACGGTAGTCCTGAAGAAGACTATTTTAAATTTTTAAAGAAAGGTTGGTAAAAATAAACGATATACAAGACATTTGTTAATCACAAATAAATGTAGTAAATAAATGACGATATTTTTAAGGCGGTCTTTAGTCACGGCACCGAAATTTTGCTACTGCGCAACAGTCCATGGGATAGTAAACGAGCTCTAGCAATATACAATTGAGTGGTGCTTAGATAATAATATCCACTCAAAACACACGCAGAACAAATTATCTTTAGACGTCATTTTTCATCAGCTAATATAGCACGACCTCGATCATTAGGATACTATTATTCCAGATATTACTCAAGGCATTTTCCTTGACATGTATGATGCTTTCCACAACTTTAGGATTTTTTTCTGATGGTTGTCGTTTCTGATACTAAGATAATTGATTGACTGAAAGTCGAACAACAATGATGATCTAACATGTGCATTTATTTATTTCGCCCAAATCAAGGTTCCCCGCAGTCCGCAACTTATTTGTATCTATCGCATTGGCCATCCAAGCAGCTGTGGTTGAAATCGTGGAAATCCGAACTACGATCAATACAGAATAGGGAGAATTAGTTCAATATAATGCTGTATTTTGTAATTAATATGTATTACAACGCAAAGTTTGGATAAGTAAACTTTAGATCATCAACAAAATGTATTTCATGTGTAACTTCAGTGAGTTGATTAACATTAGCGATAATTAAGTAACTTTGTTTATCTCGTTACTATAACCTAAGTAGGAGAAGTATGCCTTTTAAAAATATTCTATTCCTACTATGAAAAATAGATTTTCGACGCGAATCGAAAGAACGCGTATATTATTATCATAAGTAAGTAACATTCTATATCAAACTGAAGACCAATCTTTTCTGCATTACTAGCAGCCGGGGTTGGGGCGTAGATACGCATCCATTGATTAAAGATTTGGGATCTGACATATTTCACCCAAATGTTAGTGAAGATGTAATAGTGGATTGCCGTATTAAATTATATCGTTCACAGAAGGGCCTAACAGCGAAAATCGATAAGTACTCTCAATGCTAACAAATATTTAAGCTTCATGTACTGTACAAACCTTATTATATTTACCGGATTTACAGAGTTATTTCACTTTAATAGCATTTTAGAGTTACTAAATATTCTTCCGGATCAGGAAATTTTAAGTCCTGAGATTTTGTACTTTATAGAAGGGACAAAGTCAAACTCCTGTTTATCAAAGTAATTTATATACATAGGTATGTAAACTATTAGCTTGAAAATACGGATTTGGCTTTCAACTTGCTATTTACTAGAGAATTTTGCAAACTCGAAACAGAAACTCATCAAATAATATTATTAGACGTCGAGATTATTTAACCTAGAAGAGGATTGCATTTTAGTTTTACTTAAGCTTTGTATATGTTTATATAGTTTTTACTCTAAAGAAATTTGATTTTCATGTAAGGATGCATGGAAATTACACAGGCACGTTTAATCAGGGTTTCAAATGGAAGGAATGTGTGATCGATTTCGAAACGTCAAGTTTCTAGCCGTATTGCAAGCTCCACTGTTGTTAGAACAGATGTTCTGTTTGTATTGTACTTGACAACGTAGAGATAACAACGTAACTCAAATGGTGGCAACATTCTATAGATACGGTGGTTACATGAAATTTAGATGAAACTAGAGAACAATTCAGTTAAGCACCAGGAAGGGGCATAAACGGCCGTTGTGTAATTATAACAAAAATGTTTGCAATTTTGCTAGAAATGTAAAATTTCAACTATTTTAGACCTTAATTCCGCCAACGCTGTACTTTAACTCATACACTAATTCCAAACAAAACCGCTTAGGATTTCGGTAAGTAAGAAGAATTTAATTAACTGGGGCATGTCGAAAATCTGAAGTCCACTTTACGTGTTATCCCGAAAATTCCAACTGAATCGTTCGATAAGAATGATGCCAGGGTCTCGAAGTTGACATGCGGTCTTCCGCTTTTCGAGCTTTCCTGTAATTACTAAGGAGGCCGAGCTGTTCATCAAACTGTTTACACTCTGATTTACTGCCTTCAAGTGGCTATAAATGTTTACTAGCCCATAAATTGAACAGCTCCTCCTCCTTGATCCTTGACCAGACATTAATCAGTTTTGAATGAACAGAAGCCAAATGGCTAATGAGATGGTTACAGATAATTACCCCTTATATCGTTTTAATAATGCAATTAAGACTATTATTGTATTATTCTATATTAATTCAGCTATTTAAACCACCTGATGTCTGATTTCTTCTCTAGCTTTTGTTTTCCAGCGTTTAAACCATTTAAAATTGCTCTTAATTTTTTTTATTACATGTTGTTGATTTAATAAAACAAATAATACTTTTAAGTAATTGCTAATATGACAATGAACCTTTAAAAGTAGCTATCTGGCATCGTCAAACGGATGCATTCAATTGTGTCCCGTCAGCTGAGCTCCGTCAACTAGACACTGTAACTAGGACGCCGTTAAACGAGGGTCTTCAACTTAGAGCCCTGAATTAGACGTAGTGAACTGGGTGCAACCAAGCACTACCAACTGAGCGCCGAAAATTGGGTGGCGTCTGCTGAACGTTGTCAACTGTATGCCGTCCATTGAACACTAAACTTAGCCCCATCTATAGGGCACCAGCGCCCTAAATTAGACGCCGTCAACTAGGTGTCGTTAACTGTGCCTCGTCAGCTAGGCATCGTCAACTGGTTGAAGTCAATTCGGCGATGTTATTTCGGGTCACATATTAAGAGGGTGTTAGCTGATGACGGTTGGTGTTTTAAATATAAGACTTTACAAATTGAATGGACCAAAAACTGTCCAAATGGCTTTAACTTTTGGAGTGCATTGTTGGGGTCTGTACGACCCCATGCTTGGTTTTTGTGGCATAGAACCCCAAACAATTTTTACAAGTTTTCATGTATTCTTCTAATTACTTAGAAATAACACTTTACCTAAGTTTCAAATTTCTAAAGACTTACACAAAAAAGATACAGCATTATTGGATCACTGTGACCCCACAATGCATTATTTGCTTCGCATTTGAAGGATCATGTTGAGCGAGAAATAGTGGTGTGTGGGGGTTACTGTGATCGAGACGTTCAGGCTTTCAAATTCATTCAATGTGTAGTTGTTGCTGTCGGTTAGTTCTTGCCATAACCTAACTTCTACAACGTGCTTTTCAGAATTTATTGCAACTTGTGTTAAAGGTTTGATTTTCCATTTATTTTTTTTTCAAAAAAGTTTGGTCTTGTGCTTCTTATCTTTATAAAATAAACAAAAGATTGACAGATGACGCGTTATTAGCTATTTTAGAAGATGACAGTTTCTGGGAAGAGCTTCCAAATTCGGGTGCAGTGTATGAGTCAAGTGAGGATGAATGTGATCAAGACCATGTTGTAACGTTCCGCCCGGTGGCTTATACGGGGCGCGAATGCTCCAAAATTTATGACCTGGGTAGTCTCTCGAGTTGTCCAGAATTCCATTATAAGTGCTTGGAAAAAATAAATTTTTTATCTCTTACGTATTGGTATATGTACAAAATATTGATAAACTAAATAAATATTACACTCGAATCAATTATTAACAAATAAAATAGATGTCTCCGCCACTAGTTTGTCCTGGTAGGCCCAATGGTTCGTAGGTCCGGGTCGGTAGAACGACTGCGAACTGGCTCTGGTAGGTGAAATAGCTTCTCGAGTGGATAAAATGTCCGCCTGTGTCGCTGGTACTAATCAAACATAAACAAACCAATTAGCTTTAATTTGTTATTTCCAAGGAAGTAATTTCCTTGCGAAGGGGATAAACGGTATTCGGGATTATTAACAGTGATTGTTAAACTTTCCAGCATAAGAATTTATACTTAATCATTGGGAAAATTTTAGCATACATTAATTTCTGGGACGACCAATCACGAAAGAGAGGCGAAGTCTGCTGATGGCGCCAAATTCAAAATTTTAACAATAGGTATGTAAAGTGCCTCCGAGTGAAATAATAACTGACTTGTGGCGAATAATTTTAATATAAATAAATAATTTAAGGTTATCACTAGCAGGAGCATGGAGAAATAATTCATTTAACCGTAATAATAATAATAATAATAATAATATAACATTTATTTAAAAAGGCAATAAACAAAAATTAGCAAATACTTACATATTAAATTATTTATCCAGATCTTCAACGCCATCTGATTATAGGTACCAAAATGTTTATAAATGTGGCGTTGGCCCTCTCAGATGACCTGAGGATGAACCCTCTACCAACCCCAACTGACCGACCTTTTGTTGCCCATAAACCTAATAGTAAATTTAAATAATTCGCACGATTAAATTAAATTTGAAGAATGCTCACCACTTTCACTTTTTATTAGGATAATACATCTGCTTCTCTATTTTTCTCTTTTTGCATATTTCATTGGTCTTCTCTCGCTCCACGTTGTTCTTAAAAGTCCTAAATATGGTTGTAAACTTGTCTAACAATTCTTCGTCTAAGTTCTTGGTATAATTAAAAACTTCTTCTAATATAATCTGTAAAAATATTTTACATTTAATATTATGATGCTTCAACCTAATTATGTGGGTACCAGGATATTTACAAGCGAGTTCGAACCTACCGAGCTGAATATGCAACCCACATTACATATTAAAACAATTAATCACAGATACCTGCTGCGCGTATGAAGCTCGAACTTACTCGTAAATAATCCTGTATAATTCTTTCATACCTTGTGCTTTCTTTCTAAACTAATAGATTTCCCTGTTTCATTCTCGCTTTTCTCCTCTAAATACTGGCATAATTCATCTTGATATCTCATTTTACTAGTTGTAGGCTCTTGAATATATAAGGGTTCTTCTAAATTTTCTTCTCCAAAGTTTCCTGTATTTAAAACACCTGAAACAGACTCGCTCATCCGCCTTTCATATAAAACCACTGCGTGTATATGTTTGAACAAGGCAGTCTTCACAGCAAACTCTGGACAGTTACAGTTATATCTATGCACACATATTTTACAATCATCGCAATACGCCCTTCTGCAATCTTCGTCACACAATACATTATAAGATACGATATAAAATTTCTCACCTGTTGACGACTTTACTTTAAACTCACCAAATTCCACCGATTCTACAAAATCTTTCATTTCTTCTGCCTTGGCATGTGCTTTGACTGTGATTTTATGCTGGTAATTATTTGCAGTTGGTCTCTCACGGTTTAGAATTCTCTTCCACATCTTCTCATCGACAAGTTCTTCTAACAAATCTAACAACTTTTCAACTCTGAAAATATTGTAAATACATAACAATTTATACAATTTCGTAAACTATAAATTACTTCACCTAATATTTCGATTCCCATTCATTTTATTATGCTTTAATACTTTATTTAAACTTTCAATTGCCATATTAGTGTTAATTCCCGCATTCAGTCTAAAACAATGAGCTCACATCATGATTCGCTCATCATCCTGAAAATAATACCTAAAAACACCAAAACTTTGTTACTTCTTAATTTACCTAATTATATTGCAGTGACTACCTTTTTAAATAATTTAAGAAATCAACTTCACCTTCATCTTCTAAGTGTTTAAAATACTTTTCCGTCAATGATATAAAATTTTCGATTTTCGTTTCCTTCAAAATTTTTCTCATTTCCTTCATCATTTCTGCTCTATTTTCTTGCTTCTTTAGTTTCGATCTCCCTTGGATGTTCCAGTTTTTTACAACGTGCCAGGTGCAAAGTAATTTTCTTGGGTTGTTCTCAGTCTTCATTACCTCAGTCCATGCATTGTAGTATTTTGGGTCGTCATCGCTCATTACATATTCCGCTTGAATGTCCTCTCCTAATTTTTCTCGTAATGCTCTAAAAAAAACTCTCTGAATTAACTGATCTAACCTATTCGACAGCAAAAATGCCACGGGGAAACCCATATTTTGATCGTCCTTAATCAAAACAGTTGTCAATTCGAAATTCCGCCGATTTGTCCCATGAGTTCCATCTACACAAATTATCCGTTTGAAATCCTTGAGCTTCTTCTCCATAATGTTGTTCATGTATCCCACTGCAAAATCTTCATCGCGTAAGTCAGGATGACTTTCACCTGTTAGGTAACAATAATTAATTCCCATCACCACCTCCACCAGATAGCCTCCGAAGTTTATTAGACTTATTTTTAAAACCCCAATTACCCCACACCAATAGCGTCTAATTTTCATGCAGAGAAAAACATCCTGGTTAACGTAAATTGGTTACTTGCCAATTTTTTTGAAAAAAAAGCGTGGTGTTTTCCTTCGTTGTTCCATTCTTCAATTTTTAATGCTGTAGCCACCATGTCATCTGCATCTCGTTTCTTATCGATGTTGAATTTCCTCACTAAATATCCTAGATCTCCTCTTGTGATTAAATTTATTCGCTCCAGTTGACTGTTCTTGATTTTCCTTGCATCCTGTAGTATCCTCTCGTTTGTGACTCCTGCATTTAACTATCATTGCCTGTTCTTGTTTCATCAGCCTCTTTGTCCTTAATTCGTCTTGATGACCCACATGTGTTTCAATAAATCTCACATTTACCATGCCTAAAAATTTCAAAGTAGCATAATTATTACTAATACTTTTTGGAAACAACTTATTAAAAAATTACCATTTTCGAAAATTTTCACTAATATCCTTGATGGACATATTCCTGAAATTCGAATGCTGCCCGCAGTCTTCATAGCGCGTTTTGTACAATTGCTACGGAATCCTATATTATATAATTTAATTATTGTTAATGTTCATATTAAAAATTTTATACACCTAACCATATGTGTTACGTCGATTACAATTGTATTGAATGTTCAAGTCACCATTTGAACTTTTCTTTCTGTTATAACAAGCATAATCAACTTCTCTATATTCCTTAGCTCTCCAAGCTTCAAATTCCTCGACATTCCTGAAATTTAAATTACATTGTTTAATACTTACACTGTGCACCTGTGATAAATGATTAAGTAGACTGTCATGGGTTCCAAGAGTTTCCTTTTTTTCTTCTGGGCATAGTGGGCAACGAATGTGTTGATACTTCTTTTCATCGACTTTGCTATGGTGGATCGTCTTCAAATGTCGATTCTTCGTTGAAACACTGTCAAATTTCTTCTGCCATATACCACAAATCAGTTTGCTATCACTGTAATATAAAAGTCAAAAAGTGCAATGTTTAAAGTCTTATTTATAAATTAGAAAACATGATATTACCTTTCCATCGTTCAAATTCGTAACCTAACCTAAAACTCAACAAATGGTAAGTACCTAAAACAAATAAGGAAAATTGTGGCAATGAAAATTGCCGATTTGAAAAGTACAGTGGTTATAAAAACCACAAAATCACACTCAGAGAAGCACTAGGACGATTCTAAACTGTATAAAACAGCACACAAAATAATCCTACGCGCCAAAGTGTATTAAATGTCAAATGACAGTTAACCGCAAGGTTAAGCGCGCCAAATGCAGTGTTTAAGCTTTAAATAAACATCCCAATTATTATTGTTATGGTTAAATGTATTATATTTCCATACTCCTGCTAGAGTTAATTTTCAATTTATTTATATTCAAATATTAACGAAGCTGAAGGAACTTTTTACATGTTGTTAAAATTTTGAATTTGGCGCCATCAGCAGACTCCGCCTCTCTTTCGTGATTGGTCGGCACGTCCCAGAAATTAATGTATGCTACATTTTGAATTTGGCGCCATCAGCAGACTCCGCCTCTCTTTCGTGATTGGTCGGCACGTCCCAGAAATTAATGTATGCTGAAAATTTTCCTTACTTAAAACAGCGTGAACTTTGTTAACCACCAGTGACAATTTTTGTACCGAGATCCACCTGTGTCTCGTTAGATGAAAATAGCTCCAGAATAAACAATCTGTGTGTATTGAATTGTAAAGTTTACTGTAATAAATCTTCAAACAGGAGATTTTAATTAAATCAGTTTACCTGGAAGTTAAAACTCAAACTGGGCGTTTCTAACAGTGCAGTTGTGGTATAGATAATTCAACCTTGCTTTGCGTAAATATTACTCGGATAGGATTCTGACTTTAACAGTGAATTTATAAAACATGCGTGAGACCGATACTACGTACGCCGCTGAAACCAGGGCAGAAACATCGGCTACTAAACGAATAACGAGAACAACCGAAATTCAAATTTTAAGCTCTATTAAGGGAGTCACACTTAGAGACAGGATAAGGAGTGAACAAATAAGAGAAGAACTAGCAATACAAGATGTGGTAAGATGGGCGAGGACACGAAGAAGGCTTTGGCGAGACCATGTGGAGAGAATGCCTGAGGAACGATTAGCCAAATGGGCCGAAACACAAAGAACTAATACCGGAAGATCATTGGGCAGACCTCCAAAACGTTGGAAGGATAGCTGGACCTCAGCATCACAAGAGGCATACCAACAATAATTAACAGAAAACACAGGACACAGTCCTATTTGAAAGTAGAAGAAGAAGAGAAGAAGACAGTTAAAATATCGGGCACACGGAGAATGCACTCTAATTAGTCGGCCAAAATTCTACAACCTACTAACGAGAATGGGGCTAATTTCCCTATAAATTTGCACAACATTACTCTGCGACAGAATTTGTAGATCGCGTTGAACTGTTCAAAATACTCCAAATCAATTCAAATCTTCTAGCGGGACTTACAAAAATTTGACGTCTTGTGAAATTTCTATACAAATTACGACAAACGTTGTACAGGGGTGTTCATCTAATAACAACAGTAATTATTAAGGCTTATTTACACCGTCGATCCAGACACCGACCTTATAAGCAATAATAATCTTTATACAGAATTTTCTATTGGTCTTAACCGTTTCAAACACCGGCACCAGAGCAATAAAAATATCTGTCACAGGGAAAACGCACCACTGGGCACTCAAATGAATAAGCAAAGCAAGTTAAATATTTATATCTACTAACTTTACTGTAAAAATGTGCTAGAAATCCAACGATTTCGAACGGCGGTATAATTTAACAAATTACCCCGACAGCTATTTACGGTCGACGCACACTGGCTCGCTCGGCTTCGGACTCCGTAACTGGAAACTCAAAATTATTAAATTTGTTAATACAACGGCAAAATACTGGAAAATTATTAATTCACTTACGGGTAAGTATACGGAATTAGTAAATGGATTTTACTAGACTGGTTAATTTCAGGATCGGATTTTCAACGCTAGGATCTTTTAAGAATACTCTTAAAAGAAGGCTGAGAAATATTTTCTGACTTTTGATGAAATCAAGAGCCAGGAAATAAAGTGATTTCAAATGGCGGTTTTATCCTGGTCATTTTTCGATTTCCGTCATGCGCGCACCCCTCTCTGGTGTAGAGAGGGACGCGTGTACTGGAACATTACGCGTCACGGCTGCGGCAGATGTTTGTTGTTGGAGCTACTCTTATCTCAAAATGTTGAATTTTTGTGTAATTGGTAATTAAACACCAAATATTCGCTTTTCAACATTTTGACCCGTTACAATGTAACATGCGACGATCATTCTTCCGATTCAAAATTAGAACAGCATGAGGGTGAGGCTCAATCTGAAGCTCGATGTGAGAACTCAGAAATCGAAAGTGAGGATAATTCATTGACTATCAAGTGTACTGCTAACTATTAAACCGGTAAAAACAAAGTAACTAAGTGGTCTAAGCATGTTCCAAAGCTACAAGGAGCAAGTATAAACTTATTGTTACTTACTTACCGGGTCTCAACAATACTGCAAAACATGTCAAAACACCGTCCGATACTTTTTCGCTGTCTTTGGTGATGAAATCATAAATTTGATTATAAAATTCACAAATATGAAAATTGAGACGAAAATTCAAGGGCTAACTAAATTGCAAACAAATGAAAAGGCTACTGATAAAGAAGAAGTTATTGCTTTATTTGGTCTATTGTATGTAGTGGGAGTGTTTAGATCGGCTAATTTATTTCTTCATGACTGATTTATTTCTACTTATGGACCATCAATGTTTCATGGCACAATAGCTGGTCATAGACACACATTTTTTCCTACACGAATGAACGTCCCAGTTATTCCGGCAGGATTGCGTGTAGCGTTCCAAAAAACTGCTAGGTCCATAAACTCACACATCATTCGCACACTTTTTACCGCCGGATAAAACGGCAAGCGAAAGACTGTGTGTTTATGTGTATGAAACGCCACTTTTTCGCGGTCTAGGACGTTTTGGCGCGGCCGGTTTGGCGCGGCCGATTTGGCGCGGCCGGTTTGGCGCAGGAACGGTTTGGCACAGGGACGGTTTGGCGCAGGGACGGTTTGGCGCAGAGACGGTTTGGCGCAGAGACGGTTTGGCGCAGGGACGGTTTGGCGCAAATATATATTAAAATAGTTTATTCTATAACAGTTTTGTGTTGTTAATAAAATTACTGAATTATCCAGTTTTATTAATAAATCCAATTGATGAAACAGCTGATTTATTATAAATATCTTTACCAAAAGCATTCTAGAATATCTTTTATGCAACAATATTGTTGTATTTATGTTATTCAGTCAAAAAATTACTATTTGCCAAACCTCTGTACTAACCCAAGTAGCACACAACATTTATAAAACATTATAAACAAATATTAAAAAAAGATAAAATGTGACGCTTTTTTTTCTTAAATAAATATTTTCAGTAAATATTTTCTAAATATTTTTGTGCAAGATTTATAAAAGATTATCTCTTAATGTTCTTATAATATTGGGGAATAATATTTAGTTGGTGTTTGTTTAAGATATGAAATAAATGTTTTCTGTAAATATTAATCCATTATGTTAAGAGTAATTTATGGATATTAGAGGAAAATGTTCTTCTAATGTTTTAGGCAAATGTTTTAAATGGATTTCAGAAAACATTTTGGTTACATTAAATTTCAATATATGAAAGCTATTTTTATGTATAAACTGACAAAGAATTGCAATAAACTTTAAAAATGTACTTGTAAAATTTGTTTAACTATAGCTACATAATAGTGGTTCCTACAGCCAGAAGAATTACTCTTACTCGCACACATTTTTAAAATTTCTTTGAACATAAAATGTTATCAGCATTTGAACAATACTATTTATTTTATATTGTATGTATTTGATTTTTTACGATAAACAAATGGCTTTGAAAATTAAAAAAAAATCTTTTTGTCGGGCACAGTAAATAATTTAGGTCAATCAAAATGTTGCACGGCCGTGAAGTAAGTACTCCTTTCCACGCGCTGTCTACATCAAAATGGTTGTCAAAGGGTCAACTTTCCACACTGTGTGCGAAAAATACCATTTCAACGACTATATTACAATTTAAGCATTAAGTTAATTAATTATGGAATAGTTGCATTCTTGCACGTGATATCGAATATTTTATTAGATAACGGCATCAATAGTGACGTTTATTAAAACATTGTGATTTTTTTATTTACTTCTATTTCACTCTCGGTAAAAAGGAAACTACCAAACAAAATACACCCATCAAAATTTTAATAATAGAAAATATGTACAATGGTGCTTTCATTGAAATGCGGTATATTTTGAGATAGGATAGGCAAATAGTAATTTTCTGATTAAATAACATAAATACAACAATAATGTTGAATAAAAAATATTCTAGATGCTTATTTTTGAAGATATTTTTAATAAATCATTGGATTTAGTAATAAAATTGAATAATATCGCAATTTTGTTAACAACAAAAAACCATTATAGAATAAACCATTTTAAGATATATTTGCGCGCAAATGTCCCTGCGCCAAACCGTCCCTGCGCCAAATCGTCCTTGCGCCAAATCGTCCCTGCGCCAAACCGCCCCTGCGCCAAACCGTCCCTGCGCCAAACCGGCCGCGCCAAACCGGCCGCGCCAAACCGGCCGCGCCAAAACGTCCGGTCCCGGTATCAACGTGGACACAATCATGGAACAAAGGACCTTGGAAGTTTGTATGAGGAAGGTCATAAGAGTAGGGAGGAGGGTGGGTTCAAAAACAAAACCAAGTGCCTACAAGATTGGCTATGAACGAAAGATGACAGGCAAAAACACGAGTTCAAGAGTGGTTATAAAAACGCATAAGGATGGGTACACCGGTAGAACAAGATTGAGCACAAGGTTGACTTGAAATAGTGTAAAAAGTTAGGCCAAGCCGTGTGAATACAAAGTAAATAGCGAGAATATGAGCAAGAAGTTTGCTATGAAAAAGAGCACAGTGCTACGTTAATCAGCAGAAAGAAGAGGAACTCCAGAGTGAGCATGTAAATGTAAGGACTCAAGGTTTCCCAGGAAAGATAAAAGATTGATAGGAAGGTAAGCATGAAAGTGAACATAACAGTGCGAAAAACAAATTGAAGGATTGTTATAAATGTAAAACTGTCAATATAATTATGGATCTAACAGTAGAAGGAAAGAAAAACTTCTGAGTGAGCATAAAAGTGGGGACAATATAAGATAATATAAGAATAGGAATAATGATAGGTACAATTGTTTGAGTAAAAGTAACAAAAAACTATTTGATACAAAAGTTGACTGAAGTTGAGGATGAGTACCAAGATAACTGCAAAAGTAGGTATACCAGTAGAAATAACAAAAAGAACTCAACAGATGGTATAAAGATGTACATAACAGTTTGGTAGAGTGGTACGTATGTTTAACAGTATCCGTTGAGGTGGCCATTAACGTTATTTGGTAAGGCATAAGAAATAGTATCAAGGAAACATAACCTTAAATATGGAAATGTGTCCAAACCTAGAAATAAATAGGAAAGTGTGTATGAAGGTGGTCATATAGAAGAAACCAAAGGTAGGTATGAAAAATAGAAAGAGAAAGCATGGCGGTGATTATATAAATAAGCACGAAGGCAGGGAGGGAGGAAGAACGATAGGAATACGTGGTGTACAATGTTGTATATACGAAACCTAGTAGCAATCGTGTATAAAGACAAATAACAATACGTGAATCAAAGTGGAAAGAAAAGACATTACAGAGGTAAGTAAAAGGATGGACATAAAGGAGGAGAATATCATAAGCAGAATTATTTCACTACCTGTTGAATAATACCATGTATAAAATAGAGAAGATTAAAATAGGGAATAAAAACGCAACGATATGAGTAAAAATATATACAGAGAATAGGGTGAATAAGGGCTTAGTTATGAGAATACGAGTCGAATATTAGTATGTACAAGAAAGAAAATATTTAATGGCTATGAAGGTATATGTAAGGTAGGTATTACAGTATAAAGAAGAGAACATAACAGGTAATGGTTGGACATGCCTGTGGAAATAAGAGGGAATATAACTCAGAATACGCTAGCAAGAACAGGGCGAATGATGCACATAGACGCAACAAACAGATGCAAAAATAAATAAAGACATGTGTATTATAGTGGCAAGCAAAAGAATGCACGGGTGGACATAAGCGAGGAAATATGGATAGTTATAAAAATACTTAGAGTGATTACTTAGTGAACATGAGGTGGTAAAAAGAGTGACATAAGGGCTAAAGTGACAGGACGAAAAAGAATAGATATAAATTGACAATAAGGTTACCCGATAAGTGGATATAAAGTGAGCAAGTGAGTTAGAATGATGAGTATAATAATAGAAGTAGGAGTGGACACGAGAGACGGAATGTGTCAGGACAATTAGGATAAGTACATACGTATACGCAGGAAATGATAGCCGCCAATTACTGAAGTAGAGTATTTAGATGGAGCTATTCTTTCATTTTATCACCTTGTGGTAATAAATTCCATTTGGAGTTTGATATGGTTTAATGAACTTCTTTCGATATGTACTATAGCAGTTTTTCTTCTGGAGCTTCATGTTATGCGTCATATTATTTGTGACATTTTTTATTGTCCTTCTACTGCGATTGAGTCGTTATCTGGTTGTAACAGCTGTATTTATCCGGAATCGTTCTCTTCAGAGCCGAAACCAGTTCTTGATTGTTTTAGGTGATTATTTTACAGTACAAAATAGTTTTCACGCTTAAACAGGAAACACACACGATGGAAAATTACTTCCGAAATGGTGTAGAGTGTAGACGTTTATGTGATGTTGACAATCGCCTTGAAGAATTCTATGAAGAATTTCCAAATGTTGCTGTTGGATGCTAATATAATAAAGGAACTTTAAAAGTAGATACGTTTGATACAAGTTACAGATGAAGTTGTTGCAGTAAAGACTGAAATAATGGATAATGAGCCACACTCCTTTATTCCCGTTTATCGCAACATGTGGGAACGTGTCATAAGATGCTACACTTCCACTTATATCCATACCAAATGAAAACGGTTCATGACTTGTTAACACAGGATGGTCCTGCAACGCTAGGTGTATGACATTGGGGCCTCGGTGGAGTAGTGCAGAAACGCACTCCCACTCGAGGTCACGCGAAATTCGGTCCGATCGGTCGAGGTTTCGAAGCTCGACTGGGGCGACCGCATTTCGCTTAGTTAAGTTTCGGGTGCATGTTGCATGAATGTTTAGTTTGTAAGGGACACCCGCACCCCCTGAAGTAATGCGATAGCGGTTTCCAGGGGGGAACGGTAGTATGAATGAATGAGAAAAAAAAAAGATATATGCCAATGGTTTTTGAATGTGATATAATTAGGAACAAGAGGCATTTCGGATATTTCCTTTAGTTTCATTTTAGAATGTGGTGTGCCGAAAATTTTCACTATTCTGTGTGCCTCCTGCTTTTGAAAAGGTTGGTGTTTAGGCAGCGGTGAGTGCAAGATGATGAATTGGACGGCAACATTAATGTTGTAAGATATCGAGTACAAATTTTGCAATCACATATTATTGAAGTGTATGATGAGGAGGAGGTTATACTTACAGGACGGAGTCAGATCTTATACAGGAAACTTTATAGTTACAAAGGGAGATAATAGACTTATTACCAGAAATACGGCATATCCCTGACCAACAAGATCTTGTAATTTTGCTCCTTACGATTTCCGTTAGTTAACTTATACCAAAAATTTAATAATTCGAACCTTATTCAAAATTTAGATGAATTGAGAGAGCGTTCACTGAGAAGCTTAGAAAAATAAATAATATTTTTAGATTTTTGGAGAATGCATTGAATGGTGTCACACTAAGAATTCAGAAATGTATTAAACCCAAAGGTAGATATTTTGATGTTTTATGATATAATTAATAAAAATTCTGATTGAATATATATAAACCTTTCTACTCTTTCATTCTAATGCAAATAATTAGTTTGCTGTTTATTTGATAGTTAGTTGTGTTAAAAGGTTTGACAAAACAGGCAACCCGTTTAACAGAAAATGTTTTGGGTTGCCTAATCTGCGCCGTTAATTTACACTGTCAGTTAAGAGAGAACATACGTTTATCAGGTCATGGTCAACTCCAAACAAATGAATTTTCGAACACCTTTTAGGTTGTCCATTTTTAATTTACTTGGTGTTTTTATGAAAAGTTAGAAAATGTTTATGTTTTAAACGAGGGCAGCCTTTTAAGTTTTTACAAATGACCACTAGGTGGCGCCTTTAAGATGTGTCATTACTATCTTCGTAAAATTTAACATCTGTTATTGTGAAAACAGTGGCAGCTTAGAAATTGACTGAGTAGTTTGTTAACAGTGGGCATTTAAAAAAAGCAATTTTGTGAAAAAATGGAAATTTCACGTAAAGGTTTTCGTTGGATGATTTTTACGATTTTAGTAAAGGCCTAACTTAACAACATTGCATAGAATCGTTTTGTTCAACTTTTGGTAATGAAGCACCATCAGAAAAGACTGTTTACTATTAGTTTGCAGAATTTCGTCGTGGTCGTGTGTCCAGCAGTGATGAATTTCATGAAGGTCGATCAAAATCGGTTGTTATGCTAAAAAACATCGATGCTGTGCGCAACATGATTGAAGAAGATCGGCATGTGACTTACAGTGAGATAGAGGCATCCTTAGGCATATCGAAGACTGCAGTACATTCGATTTTACATGAACATTTAGCTGTGAAAAAGATGTGTTCCCGACGGATTCCGTATAATTTGACCGAAGCTCAAGAAAAGGCTCGTGTTAATTGGTGTAAGCAAATGCCCAAAAAATTCGACCGAGGAACTGCAAAATCCGCATACAACATCGTAGCAGGTGACGAAAGTTGGATATATTCGTAGACCGGAAACTAAGCAACAATCCACTGTTTGGGTATTTCAAGATGAACCGAATTCCACAAAAGTTGTTCGTTCACGAAGCACATCCAAGAACATGCTAGCTTGTTTCTTCGGTTGTACTGGACATGTCGCAACCATTCCTGTAGATAATTGGTTTGAACGCATGCAAAAGTGTATAAATCTTAAAGGCGAAAATTTTTTAAGCAATAAAACAACTTGTTCCAGATATCTTTTTCTTGCCTAGTATTTGTAAAAACTTTAAAGGCTGCCCTCGTACTAGCCATATCTAAATATGACACCGTATTTTGACATGATACCAACTTTAGTTATATACAGATAAATACGATTCCGGCCTGTGACACTCCTTATTTCGTTTTCACCCATATCGGCATTCCGCCAAGAAGATACCAACAATATCGCCTTCATATCAAATGTGAGAACGTGCTTTCCTGTAAAAGCTTGATATTCTCTTATATTTAATTTATTACGAATGTTGTACATTATTCTGGCCTTCTTCTTCGGAGTTTTTGTGTATGAAAATATATTTTAGACTTACAGTTCAATTTGTCAGGATTTTTTCAGCTTTTTCAGGGCCCATATATTTCAGCGTCGCGCTCTGTTTACGGCTTAAAAAGATTCGTTGTAAACTTCAACATCTAAGCTGATTTATCGATACATTTTAGCGGAATTAAACACATCGGAAAGAAACAAACAAGGAATTAACTACTGTAATATTTTAAGGCAGCAGGCTGCGCCTGGAATTCAACGAAGTTAATAACGAGACTAAGATCTTAAATTTCACTTTCTTACGTTATTTTGGAGGTAAGAAGCTTATTTGATATTTTCGTGGCACAACGCGAGGCTGTTGCGAGGGGTGTCTCTTAATAATAAGGGAATGAAATATCTCCTCCTCACATTTTCATATTACCCCAAAATATTCTTGACAAATTTAACTGGCTCCTCCGTCTCCTGGTTGTAATTATGCAAATTTCACGCACTCTGCTCATTACTCGAGCAATTTAGTTAACGGCCGATCGGGTCTTATTGAATATCGGCACGGCTTAATGAATAGCGAAACTTCAAGTATAAAAAGTTCTCATCATAAAAAGTTTTACGAGGATCAAAAACAGGCAGGGAAAAGTTTAATGGCCGGCGGCTGCTACAAGGGCGGTGCGTCATCTGAAAAATGGATACTGTGTGCGAACTTCTCACGAGAAAATAAAAACCGAAAAAATCTGCTCCTCGGTCCCCTTATTTGTTTTTCGTTATACTACTTTATTCCTACTTTGTAAGTGCTCGGATTCTACTCACAGCTCGCTTAAATATACTTTTACTTCAGGAACTAAAAAGTTTCTTCTGGAAAATATTTATGTTTGCGCTTGCAAACATTGAAATTTATTACGAAATTTCGCACAGCAGTAGGTAGTTGGATGTTTCTCATCCAAAATTGATTTTTAATTTTCTTGTTTTCCCATACTAATGGTATAGTTAGACTTTTATCCTAAAACTCTGGAATTCAATTTCCAATATCGGAACATCAGATTTTTAACGGCCGTTTTTCACAAGGTTCTGGAGTAGAAGTATTTACACTTCCCATGGTTCGAACCCTAATTTAAACTGTAGGTCCTCTATGTTTGTGCAATTGCAAACGCGCAACAAAAGCGTATGAGAGAACATCTCATATTAGCTAAAGCACTTGAAGAATGGTATAGTATCAATACTGAGAAACAAAATCGAATTAGTAATTTTCACGGAAGTATTGGTTTTGGCCTCTGGATGTTTAAGGCTTTCAGGAATTTTTACACAGGACGTAGTTGGAACTATAAAACATTGCCGAGAAACATTTCGTATTAAAGCCCTAAACTGCGACTTACTGGATGACTATTTTACTGTGGCGAATTCTAAATATTTAAACCAGTTATTCAAAAAATTACAAAAAAATGGGCGATGAAATAAATGCCAAACTTTGTAAGAAAGTTTACTAAGAAAGTATAGAAAAGCCACTTATTCCGATATTTTATTAGTGCTTCGACGACTGCGTGGAGGAGTGGCTAGAATTACCACGCAACAAGTCGACCCGAGTTCGAATCGCGTTGTAGCGTGAATTTTAATTAATTCTGGAGTACTCGTGCATAGCGCTACGTGCGCTGATTTGAGGTAAGTAGGGTGGACGGGAATCATAGGGTTGCTTTGGCAACTACATGCCTCTTAAAAAAATGCCGAATTTTGTAGGAATGTTTACTAAGAAAGGGTAGAAAAAACCACTTATTCTGATATTTTGTTAGTGTTTCGACTGCGTGGAGCAGTGGCTAGAATCTACCACGCAACTAGTCGGCCCGAATTCGAATACCGTTGTAGCATGAATTTTAATTAATTCTGGAGTTGCGGGGGGTTTTCGGTAGCATAGTCGGGGGGTTTTCCAAGGGTGTGGCATGTTATACTCGTGCGTAGCGCTACGTGCGCTGATTCGAAGTAAGTGGGGTGAACGGGAATCATAGGGTTGCTTTGGCAACTACATGCTGTTTAAAAAATGTCGAATTTTGTAGGAATGTTTACTAAGAAAGTGTAATAAAACCACTTATTCTGATATTTTATTAGTGTTTCGACGACTGCGTAGAGCAGTGGCTAGAATCTACCACGCAACTACCCGACCCGAGTTCGAATCCCGTTGTAGCCTGAATTTTAATTAATTCTGGAGCAACGGGGGTTTCTCGGTAGCATAGTCGGGGGGTTTTCCAAGGGTGTGGCATGTTATACTCATTCATAGCGCTACGTGCGCTGATTCGAGGTAAGTGGGGTGAACGGGAATCATAGGGTTGCTTTGGCCACTACGTGATTCTTAAAAAAAATGCCGAATTTTGTAAGAATGTTTACTAAGAAAGTGTAGAAAAACCACTTATTCCGATATTTTATTAGTGTTTCGACGACTGCGTGGAGCAGTGGCTAGAATCTACCACGCAACTACTCGACCCGAGTTCGAATCCAGTTGTATCGTGAATTTTAATTAATTCTGGAGTAACGGGGATTTCTCGGCAGCATAGTCGGGGAGTTTTCCAAGGGTGTGGCATGTTATACTCATGCATAGCGCTACGTGCGCTGATTCGAGGTAAGAGGGGTGAACGGGAATCACAGGGTTGCTACATGATTCTTAAAAAAAATGGCCGAATGTTTACTAATGAAGTGTAGAAAAACCACTTATTCTGATATTTTATTAGTGTTTCGACGACTGCGTAGAGCAGTGGCTAGAATCTACCACGCAACTACCCGACCCGAGTTCGAATCCCGTTGTAGCCTGAATTTTAATTAATTCTGGAGCAACGGGGGTTTCTCGGTAGCATAGTCGGGGGGTTTTCCAAGGGTGTGGCATGTTATACTCATGCATAGGGCTACGTGCGCTGATTCGAGGAAAGTGGGGTGAACGGGAATTATAGGGCTGCTTTGGCAACTACATGATTCTTAAATTCTGCTGAATTTTGTAAGAATGTTTACTAGGAAAATATAGAAAAGCCACTTATTCTGATATTTTATTAGCGTTTTGACGACTGCGTGGAGTAGTGGCCAGAATTTAGTCGATCGGAGTTCGACTCCCGTTGTAGCCCGAATTTTTATTAATTCTGGAACAATGGTAGTGGCTCGGTAGCATAAACGTGAGGGGGTACGATATACTCGTATATAGCGTTACGTGCGCTGATCCGAGGTAAGCGGGGTGGGATGGGAATCATGGGGTTGCTTTGGTAACTCCATTATACTTAAAAAAAAAGACCTTCATGTCGGAATTTTTGTGTTTACAGGTGTAATTCTGCAATTTTTATCTTTATTTTTGAAATTCCCGATAATCTCGAACATTCAACTTTTAATCACGGAATATCCGACCTTCATCTCTGAACGATACATATTTTCAATATCTTAGACGACCTTCCGATATTAATTTCAAAATTTCTCACTCTATTTCGGATTTTACAACCGATTTGTAGGAATATCTATCATTAATCTAGAAAATCCTGATCCCGATAATCTCTATAGTTTTAGTATTTTTAAAACTGCCTGAGGACCATTATAAATCTCTAATATTGCTAGACATTTCCAACATTACTTTTGGAATTTCCAAGACGAAATCTCTGACTTTATCTTGTGAATTACAACGTTAAACTTTAAAGATCTCTGATTTTTCGTATAATTTCTAGAAATTCCCGACTTAAATCTCTAAATTTTCCAGTTGTTACAGGACATATCCGATTTTTATATTAAACTTATTGACTTGTTTAGTATTTCACTTTCAGCAAAACATTTCCGCATTGAACTTTTTTACGATAATGCCTGAATTTTAGTCTTCTCTCTAGAAATTTTTGACATTAATATTGAAATATTTAACGCTAAATTGGGAAATGAATTTGGAGATTTTCAAATTTAATGTCGGAACTGCCGGTTTTAATCTTGAAATTACCGATGTTTTTTTGGGTTATTTTACTTTAGTTTCAAAATTGGCTACACTAATCATGGAAGTTTGAATGTTGCTCTCAGAATTTAATACTTTAATTTTGATATATTATATATTTAACTATAATTTCCGAATATTTAACATTATCTAAAAGACTTCGAATTTAATTTCGTACGTATTGTTTTTTAAGTCTCGGATATTCAACATTAGTCTCAGAATACTCGAAATTAGTTTTTAAACTCGAAATCCCCAAAAATGATAAAAGGTCCCAACTTTACGTTCGGAATTTCCGTCTTTAATATTAGCTACTCTGAATTTAAACTCGACAAGGCGAAATATCTGACTTTATCGTGGGAATTGCAACTATAATCTTGGAGTTTTTAACTTTAACTTCAAAGATCTCTAAATTTTTGATTCCTTTATAGGTATTCTTGACTTGAATCTCGAAATTTGGACGGTTTTGTAGGATATTTAACTCGAAATTTTCGATTGTTATCTTAAACTTATCGACTTGATCAGAACTTGCGTCTAATTCCAAGTTCCAAAATTAATTTTGGAGTATTCAACTTCGGAAATGCCTTTATATTCGAACCATTTAACTTTCATTTTGTAAATTGTGACTTCACTTTGAGAATTTACTACCTTAATCTCGAAATGTTTAATTTATTAACTCCCACTTTAATTCCTGAATTTTAGTCTTCTTTCTAGGAATTTTAGGTGTTAATTTTAGAATTTTTATATTTCATCGTATTTTCAACAATAACTTGAGAATTTTCGACTTTTATGTTTAAACTACTAATCTTAATATTGAAATTATCGAGGTTTTTTTTTGGACTACCTTACTTTATTTTCGAAATTTCTTATGTTAATGTTGGAATTTTGGATGATACTCTTAGCATTTGCGAGTATAATATTGGAATAGCTAATGTCAATGTTGGAATATTCGACTTTGTCTCGAAACCCTTTTTAATTTTATTTCTCTAAATAATCTTTTAAAAGTTTTACACACTTAGTGTAACGATGATGCAGAGCTTGAATGCCTTTAGAAAAAAACTTTTTTCCTGCACTGCAAATCGCTCATTCACATCAGCCATCATCTCTTCATCGCCCAAAAATGAGTTCCCCGAAGATGTTCTTTAAATTTGGGGAACAGGTGGGGTCCAGATCTGAAAAATATGGGGGTTGTTCTAAAATTTTATTTCTAGAATTGTGGATAGCAGTTAGAGGAACACTTTGTCCTGGTGGAACAGAACACCGCGTTTCAATTTTCCACGCTTTTTTTGCTTAGCCTAACAAACTTTTTGTATGAGTTTTGCGTAACAGTCTCCAGTAATTATGTGACCACGTGGTAAATAATAAACAAGAAGAACTTCCTCAAAATCCCAAGACACTGTTGTCATTATCTTTCCGATCGATGAAGTCACACGGAACTTTCGTGGGAGCGGGGAATCACGATGCCGTTTTGACTCTGGATCAAAGTGATGAGCTCAGGTTGCACCTACAGTTACAAATCTTTCTAAAAATCCATTTAAATTTGTGTCCATTAATCTCCAATTGTTCGCAGCAGTGAGGAACCTGGCCCGCTTCTGATCAGCTGACAAAATTTTCGGAATCCATCGTGTGCAAATTTATTCAGGCTCAATTCTCCGTGTAAAACTTTCTCAACGCTTCCAACAGAAAAGCCACATATTTGACGTAATTCTCCGATTATTCAGTATCATATTATGGACCAAATCAATATTTTCTTCAGTGATAAGAGTTTCTGTTTGTCCAGCAATTCTTAATAGTTGATATAACGCGGTGGAATCACTCAACACTCCGGACATGTCATTGTAAATTTCCTGCGTAATAAACCCTTCTTAAAAAGGTATTTTTTATGGCCCTTGTCTCGAATTTTTCAACAAAATAACCAGTATCACAGTAATATTAAATATTGTATATAACTTCTATACACACGAAAACGTTTCTAGGAAAATATTATTTATTTCTCGGTCAATTCCTTCTATATCAGAGACAATAATTGATGAAACATCCTCGTATGTATCAGACCAATATAATTTTTGATACAAATAAGAAAATTAACTAACACTAATCGCAAAACTGATTATACAATAGTGAGCCTATGAGGTAGTATACTAGAACCTTCCACAACCCCAACAGCTCGCAGGTACTCACCGAAAGGGTTGTAACTGCCACCACACTCAGCTGGCATATTGAATGGTACATACCCGGAGCCTCGCCATGCTGGCTCCAATGTCCGTCCTGCAGGAGTGGATTCAAAATTTCGTGGATGGAAAAATTTTCCAAGTCCCGACTTAAGGGTTAAGATAGCGTCATTGGTTTCATAGCTAAACTTTCAACAAACCCTTGTCTGAGAGGTGTCGCGTGTCGTCCATTCCCCAATTGCCCGCCACTACTTATTGGTTAGTCAAGTGGTTCGATCCCGGAAAAAGGTTGCCAACTCCTATTTTAGATTTGCATTATTGAAACTCAATCAGCCATAACCTTCATCTAAAAAATGGCGATAAGGTAAGATCTTACTCAAAAGCGATAGCCATTTATAAGATTAGTTAGACGTTACACATACTTAAACGTACCTACACAAGTTACATTTCAGTATATCTGATATACTGTTTAATTCTATTTAGAACTAAACTAATTAGCATTAGTCGCAAAAGCATCCTCGTATGTGTTTGTAGAAAATGTGCCTCTTAGACCGAGTTCTTCAAATTATTTAAATAAAATTCAAAATGTGAAGCTTTTTAAGGTAAAAGAGTCTTTGGTTCATTTATAGTGAAAATAAAATTTTGAAAATGTAAGTTGCGCATCCTGTGGTTATAGCGATTTGGGGCATTCTTAGAGCTTTAATGTCGTAACTTATCGTGAGTTATGTATTTAGAATTCCCTGAATGGGTAATAGATAAAGTATATTATATTACGCTTCGTTTGAGCGTCATAGGAGTTGTAATTAAGATTAGTTTTAAGTTAAGTTCTCAGTTCTGTTCTGAGATCCTCCTCATAAACATAGCTCCGACATAATTGTACTTTTTAAAATAAATCTTGTTTTTAAAAAGCCTTTTTGTCGTTAACAAAATAAAACTGGCGCAGTCGGTAGGATTTAGGCCGTTTATTCAAAATCAATAAACGTGTGTTTCAACGCTTAAGCCTAAATTAAGAACAATCAACATCGTCGCAAATCTCGTATTCCAATTGTAACCTGGAGAACAAGCATCGTCGAAGGGTCACGAGAAGTATACCAGCCTAGTGACAAAGCCGTTCCGTCTTGTACCAAAAAACCAACCCGGAAGGAAGCATTTCCGAACATTGAAAACGCTGACTTCCACCCAGGAACCAAACACCGCTACGCTGAAGGACGAACAACCTGAGGTCGTACACCACTGGTTCCCGGAGCTGATTATCGCAATCAACCCACGTAAGCATCTGGACGCCACAGCAGCTGATATGCTACATATGTGAGTCTCAAGTGTCTTAAATTTCATGTGAAATTGAATTTAAAAAATATTATATTAATTAATACTAACGTAGAGTAATATTTTAATTGTAAGAGCATTTAATTACTCAAACCGTTCAATTATCCTAATTTCCTCAGGAGGAGATAGGCCATTGTGCGATTTGACAATTAACAATTGCGTTTTAGTAAATAAGTTCACGAAGAACGCTCGTAAGCGAGACATCTGGTGTATCGAATAGCGAATACTTAATTACCAGACTACTAGTGTTCTTTGGGTAGGACCCCCGAAATAGGCCATTACTAACATAACTAGACAAAATTAAATAAAAGTTAAAGAGTGCATCATTTCACGCCGCGTTTATTCCAATAAGCTGGATTCAGACATCGACGAATTAATAAATCTTTTCGGAAACTTACTAACAAATTTGGAAATGGCAAATCCACCACAACCCGAATTCGCTGGATATCCTCCAGGATTCCATACATCCCTCTTAAACGAAATACCAAAATTCGAAGGAAATCCTTCCGAATTATCAGAATATATAAGAGCTGTAGAAGACATCTTCTTACAGTTTTGGCAAAAAGAAAACCCAACAGCATATATTAACAAGCTTTTACTTTCTGCTGCAAGAAATCGACTTAAAGGTGCTGCTTTAGAAGTAGTGACCGGACAACAAATAGATTCATGGGATGCTCTTAAAGCGATCCTTGTAGAAAATTTCGGTGACCAGAGATCCGAGTTAAATTTAAAAATCGACATATCCCGACTTAGACAACATGTCAGAGAATCCCCAATTGATTATTTTAATAGATGTAGATCACTACTAGCAATATTAAATTCTAAAATTTCCCTTGGCAATGAACATCAAGCAATAAAAAATTATAAATTGACCGAAGCTAAAAATTTAACACTTACAGCTTATACTAGTGGATTAAATGAACCATTAGGCTCATTCATCAGGAGCCGTGCCCCTCAAACTTTAGAAAGTGCTTTAAGTTATATTAAAGAA
The DNA here is from genome assembly GCA_014611495.1 of Limonius californicus. Taxonomy (NCBI): domain Eukaryota; kingdom Metazoa; phylum Arthropoda; class Insecta; order Coleoptera; family Elateridae; genus Limonius; species Limonius californicus. The sequence continues at coordinate 26,143 of JABXWE010014054.1, forward strand.
GAATTGGACATTAGATATTTTCAAAATTTAAATACTAGAGCCCCACAACAACAATTAAAACAAAATCCAATCCAAACTCACAATAAACTACAGCCTAATTACCAAATACAACAAAATCCCAATCATTATCAACAAAAACCCTATTTTCAACAAAGTCAGCCCCAATTTAGAAATTATCAGCCACCCGTTTACAAATTAAATCCAAATATTCCCCCACAGAAATTCCCAGGATTTCAACCAAATTATGGCAAACCTGGCCAAAACGTTTTTAAACCACAAAAGAATTTCCAGCCCACGTACAAACCCGAACCTATGGATGCATCTACAATAAAAAAACGCCCTGCTTCTCAGCAATTAGCGAGACAAGGTCCCGCACCTCCAAGACCAAATTTCCAAAACAATCCAAGACCCAATTTCCAAAATAATTTTAGACCAAATAACTTTTTTCAGCAACAAAATCAAGCGCAAAATTTGCATTATCAAGAATTAAATCACTACGACGAATTAAATGAATTTTACCAACATGAATTAGAATTCCCTAGTAACGAATACGAAAACTCTGGCTATGAATACCCTGAACAATTAGAATGCCCCGATTACCCTCATACTAACAACGACAGCCTCGAAAATGATGGCTCAGAACCCACCAATCAAAATGACTACGAGTGCGAAAAGTTTCATTAAGAGCCTCGGAAAACATAGAAAGCTTCAGTATCAACGCAAAATCTAACCTTCCCTATATTTTAATACCCAATACTGGCGACAAATTACTAATAGACACCGGCAGTTCAAAAACAATTATTTCCCCCGAATTTGTACAAAGACATTTTCCAAACTCAATTTACCCATACAATTTTGAAATAATTACGTCACACGGAACCACTAAACATAACTTTGTAGCCGACTTA
>JABXWE010014055.1:0-34958 GCA_014611495.1 Limonius californicus
AAGCCGATTAAGTATTATTGTCCTGGCACACAAAATACATCAAGATCAAATCCTTGTCCGCCCCAAGGTTTGATTAATATAGGCACACGGCCCTGTTTAGGCAGGCAGGGCCTACGAACAAATAGTGCTCAAACTTTCAGAGCAAAGCTTGTAAAGGCAGACAAGCTACAGGTCGGTCCTTACCTGATAATGCTGGGTGTAGTTCCCAAATGACGACGTGGTCTAAGCCGAAAGTAAATTGTAATATTGACAGGTATATATAATTATTTGTTTCATATATTAAGTAGTTGCTAATAAAAATGTAGCAGAAAATTACAACCTAAATATAAATAAACGCAAACAATACCAAAGACGAACATCAAATATGTTTTTACTGCAGCAGTAGAATGATAATTTTAAAGGAGAGATAATAGAGAACATACATACATATTGCTAACTACTGCCTAAAATCCATGTACGAAACAAACGCAAAAGCAATATTTTCGCTAAATCTCGAAATGTAATATGCAAACTATTTTATTTTTATTTAATAAGTCACATAGTTTCCGAAATACTGAAAAAAAATGAAAAAATGTTGAGCTTCTGTATTTAAACTACAGCGAGGTTGCCACCTTAGGTTTATTAAAAAAAAAACTTAATTTTGAATGTTATATCTAATGTATAAATTTAATAATTTAGGACACCCTGTATACAGGGTGCTAAGACGAATCAGCTTGATACCTCGACTTTTGGTGTTGATCAGGTTTGGAACGTTGTTCTATTATCATTCCATTTTTTAACAATCGTTTACACTACGAGTTATCTTAAAAAACATAAAATCGAAAATGAAGCACAACTACATATTACTACGTCGGTATGTCTTTCCAAATACTTTTAAAAGAGACATTTCGTATTTACAAATTATTTGGTCTTTGACTGCTGTCGATTGCAGTCATTAAGGTGTTTTCTGTTTAGTTTAATCAAGTTTTAAAATAGTATCAATATCTATGCAATAATGACATCGCACGAGGATGCGTCCAAATTCACTGAAGTATTGAAGCGCCGGCTTTCACACGGAAAACCCGGTGTCGGTCCCGGGCGGTCGCGTATTTCCTTAATTTTTTTATTTAAAATTTATATTTTTTGGCAATGCTATCAATTTTTTTGTCACTAATATTTTGAAATTTCTTTAAATAATTTTAATTCGACATTTTCTAATTTCAAAATCTACTGGTAATAAAGAGCGGGCACATTTAGTACTAACATACAAAAACTTACACGTGTAACATTACTAAAAACTAATTTAGAGTTAATAGTATTAAAAAAAATTGGTCCGCTCGGGAATTGAAACCGCGTTCTTTGCCTGAGAGCGTGGCGCTTCAACACATGCATCGTTTTAGTTTGGCGTTGTATAATGTTATTACTGCATATAACAACGGCACTTCGCCTATTGCGTTTTGAAGTTATTTTAAAAATCTAAACTACACAAATTAACGCCCTAATGACTGCAATCGATAACAGTTAACACAAACTAATTTGTAGATGCGGAATGCCGCATTTGTAAGTATCCGATAGATCTCATATTTCGAGAGCCAGGCGCTATATAAAATTTATAATAATCGCTTAATCGGGAACACAAAAAAGAAATCGGTTACTTCCTGACTACAAATAAACTAATTTTCAAAGATGTAACAGTGATCAACAGGTGTACAACAGAAAGTGACCATAGAATGGTGAGATCCAATATCTGCATAGATGGAAAAATCGAAAGAAAAAAGTTGTTCAAAAAAGAACACAAATACAAACCGAGAAATTAAAGATGCACGGAAAAACATTTAGAAAAATACTAAAAGAAAACATAGATATAAATCGTAAAAACAATCAAAATAGTATAGATGAAGTTAATGAGGAAATTAGTAAACAACTTCTCGAGGTTGGAATGCGAATTGCTAAAAAAAATAAAACAAAAAGAAGAAAAGGTAAGCGAAGGAACAAAACAACTAATGGCCTAAAAAAGAACACCAGTAGGACAAGGAAAGTTTAACACGACAGAAGATAGTGAACTCAATAAGACCATAAAGAAGGAGCTCAAATAAGATCTAAAGAGATATAATGAAGCTTTAGCGGAAAAAGTTATAGAAAGAAACAAAAGCATGAAATGCCTAAGATCAACGCTCAGCAACCACAAAATAATATCTATGAAAAATCAACACGGAATAGAAGAAAGAGACAAAAATAAAATTACCAGATGAACATACAAAAGCAAATTTAAAACAAAAAATAGAAAATAACAGAGGAAATACCAGGAATTGAATAATTTGAAATCGAGCAGGCTAAGACCTAAAGAATAATAAAGCTCCAGGTCTAGATGGGGTAACAACAGAAATGTTAAAAGAAGGTAAAGACATTATATTGCCAATATTAAAAAACTTATTTAACGATTGTCTGCACAAAGGGAAAATTCCGAAAGGATGGAACAACAGCCTCGTCATATTACTATTTAAAAAAGGAGGCAGGAGCAACATAAAGATCTATCAACCTATTTCCCTACTACCACAGCTATATAAGCTCTTTATGAAAATTATTAATAAATGATTAACACCAAAAATGGACAGCTACCAACCAGTCGAACAAGCCGGATTCCGCAAAGGCTACAGCAAATCCGGTCACCTCTTAACCATAAAGACACTAATAGAAAAAACAAATTAATACCGTCTCCCCTTGTATCTTGCTTTTGTGGATTATGAAAAGGCATTTGACAGTCTCGAGATGTGGGCCGTAGAAAGGGCAATGAAAAACTGTCGAATCGATTCGAGATATAGAAATATAATACACAGCATCTACAAAAATGCAACGATAACTATACGAGCAGATGAAAACACCAATTCCATCCCAATTAAGAGAGGAGTAAGGCAGGGAGATGTAATATCCCCAAAACGGTTTACGTTGGCAATGGAAGATAGTTTTAAAACACTGAACTGGTCGGAATACGGCATTAACATAAATGGCAAAGAAACCAAATCACCTAAGATTTGCCGACGATATCGTCCTGATTGCTGACACGTTTGAGGAAATTCAAACCATGACTAACCAACTGGCAACATCATCTAAAGCAGTTGGACTAAAAATGAACACGCAAAAAACTAAAACAATGACAAACACAGAGGAAATCAGGAATATACATGTAGACGGCTGCATTCTAGAAACGGTAAAAGAATACGTATATTTAGGGACAAGTCATCCAACGAAACAGTGACAACCAGACTGCGGAAATCATTAGCAGAGCTAAGTTGGCATGGGCAGGTTTCGGAAAATTGCCATGGGTCCTCAAGAACCATAAGATACCACAATACTTAAGAAGCCGGATTTCCAACCAGTATATCCTACCAATCCTGACATACGGGTGTCAGACATGGACATTCACAAAAGCAAATATAGAAAATTGGCAAATATAGAAAGAGCCATGGAAAGGGTGTTAATAAGAATAAAATTGTCAGACAAAACGCGAAACACCTGGATAAGAGATCGAACAAAGGTGGAAGATGTAATAGCAAAAGTGGCCAAACTTAAGTGGGGCTTCGCAGGTCACACAATTAGACAAAAAGACAACAGATGGAACACGATGGTCCAACATTGAAGACCGTATCTGGGACAAAGAGCAAGAGGATGTCCCCAAATGAGATGGAGTGGCGATCTCAATAAAACTGCAGAATTATGTTGCAAACGAGTGGCTGCAATATAGAGATCGATGGCGAGAATTAGAAGAGGCCTATGTCCAAAGATGGATGAATAATGGCTAAGAAGAAGAATCGCTTAATGCTTGTTTGATTTGAAATTACAGACAATGGTTAAAACGGGCAAATGTATACTATTTGAGGCTTCTCCTTGAAAACGCGCGGCTTAGAAGTGTTTTAAATCAATCGGATATTAAATCGCCCGCGTATCTTTATTAATTTATAATTCAATAAGTATGTATAAGCATGTGTTCTTTTTAACATTAAAGATTACTTTAACCATTTACATCTATGAACATTTTTGCAAGTTTCCTATACATCAGAGTGACAAACAACAAATATATATACAATGTGTTTCCAAATATCATGTACATACGGAAGGAGGTAATTCTTTGGCTTATTTCATGACTAAAAATTCATATAAACATAGGTCCGCAAACGCTTCGTTACTGATCTACAGGGCGTTGAAATTTCACGATTTTTTTAGTTTTTTTCTTTATAGTTTCTGCAGTTTTTGAGATATTTAGCTCAAATTTGGAATACAGGTTACGCTGCAGGGCTTACATTATTGGGCGCCAAATGGTTGTGAGAATCAACAGGGAGAAATTTTTTCAGGGGTCATGCCCCCTTTTCTTCGCCTGAATTTTTTTGCGGTGCGCCGCTGGTAGATTCTAAAATACAAAATGAGTTTTCTGTTTTGTTTAGAATCTTATTGTTCTCCTGCAGTTTTTTCGTATCTGCGACGGTTATCGAAAAAAAATAAAAAACGATTTTCTGTAATTCGCTAGACGCAATTAAAATTTTTAAAATGGTCTAGTAGGCTCTGGATTTATTTGGATAATCCCATGTTTCCATTCATTTTGACAGTTTAGTCGGCACTACCTGTTAAAAATTAAAGCTGAGATGACCCGGTTTTTGTAGCAATGATTTATTACAATACAAAAAACCTAAACAATAACCATAACAAGGAAACTACATTACAACAGTTGTTGAAAGTGACCTCCTCCAATCCTTATACATGCCCCGCTTTTCTTCTCATTGATGCCCGTACTCTTTCAAACACCCCCGGAGTATTTCTTACGGTTTCAAATGCATCTAATATTCGATTTCATAAGTCATCAACGGTATTCACTGGTGTTTTATACACTAGAGATTTGAGATGCCCCATAGGAAAAAAATCTAGACTATTTAAGTCAGGGGACCTAGGGGGCCATAGCTGAGGTCCATCCCGCCCTATCCACTTGTTCTCGTACACTTCATTTAAATACTCCCGAGCCAAAATAGAAAAATGTGCTGATCCCCAATTATACCACCCCATACATTTAATGAGAACTGCTCTTGAAAATGCATTTCTACAATTCCATGTGGATTTTCTTGAGCCTATATGGGGTTGTTCTGAAAATTTGTAATAGAATTCCTTGAAAAATTGGCTTTGTTGGTAAAAAGGATTTTACAATCAAAATTGGGATCTACTGCTAGCCTATTAAGGTACCACTGGCAGAAGTTAATCCTTAAAGGAAAATCTCAAGGAAGAAGCGCCTGCACCCTTTGAATGTGGTAAGGGTATAGCAGAGAATCACGCAAGATACGCCAAACAACTTGATGACTAATATTTAAATGTTCAGAGATTTTTCTGGTGCTAGTGTTTGGATGTTCTTCTACTTCATGTAGAACAGCTTCTTCGATCTGTGGTGTTCTAACAATATGTGGTCTCCCTGCATCATTGGTATTCTTATTAAAAGTTCCAGTTTCTACAAGACGCTTATGAATATTCGAGAATATTCGGTGATCAGGTATCATTCTATTGGGATAGCGCTCCATGTACAGACGTCTGGCTTCTCTTGCATTTCCATTCGCAAGGCCATAGATGAAATGCATCTCAGCCATATCAGAATTAGTAAAATTTGGCATTGTTACGAGATTATATTGAGTATTTAAAACACTTTTACACCTTGCAGTTTACAACTTAAACCTTTAATTTATAAACATATGCAGACACAAGTTACGATTTCACATGCAAACCTTCAAAATTAATAGAAACATGAGATTATCCAAATAAAACCAGAGCCTACTAGACCATTTCAAATATTTAATTTCGTCTAGCGAAGTACAGAAAATCGTTTTTTATTTTTTTTCCTCGATAACCGTCGCAGATACGAAAAAACTACAGAACAAAAAGATTCTAAACAAAACAAAAAAATTTGAGCTGAATATCTCAAAAACTGCAGGAGCTGTAAAGCAAAAAACTAAAAAATCTTGTAATTTCAACACCCTGTAGATCAGTAACGAAGCGTTTGCGGACCTTATGTTTATATGAATTTTTAGTCATGAAATAAGTCAAAGAATTACCTCCTTCCGTATGTACATGATATTTAGAACACACTGTATATAAATGACAATTCATTTCTCTACCAAATTTAAAATCATTTAGGAGCACCTAGCAGAATAAAAATTTGAAAGGTGTATGCCGTTTTAATAGATTTTTGGTTTTCATATTGTAGAATGATATTAAAATTTTCTGTTCTCTGTACTTGCCTGAAGTCATTAGTAAGTTTTGGTAGGTTATAAATACATTTAACAGTCAAATAGTTAGAAACAACAAAATTGGAAAAATATGTAATTGATTATTATCGAAGTGCATTAAAGACTTTGTGAAACGAATTATAAATGAAACCGCAGAAAAGTTAAGAAATTTAATATGCAAACCCATAAAACACAGGTTTTATGTAAAAAGGAAATGTGTTGAATTATCTTTTAATTAAAATCTCCTAATTAGCGAATACGGATCGATGTTAATAATTAGGACGGCCAAAATTAAAAGTTAAAGTATTAACTCAATTAATTTATATTAATATCATACACGATTATGGAATTTTACGACCAACAATATTTTGGCAAGTGCAGGCCATTTTAATACATTGCAAAAATAATTGAATTAACCATAATAGGATTTATAGAAGAGCACAAAGTGTGACAAAGAACTGGAATCGTAAAAATGCTATAAACAGTTTTACCACGGCGAGGCATGAAGCAGAAAAGATTACGAGGGCCGTTATTTCTTTAACCTAGCAGCAGCACTATAAATTAAATTTTTCATAGTTTTCATTCACAACAGCGTGGTTTAGAGACCGGCGGTAAACTAGCAACAAAGGTTTGGCTGCTTCACTAAAGGTGCTGAGTTCGATCTTCCTACCTCTTTTCTGGAAGTTTTAAGTGTTCTTAACTGTTAAAATAGGAACTACGTTTGTGTAGCTGCTAGCAGTTGAAGTGTAGTGTCGATCTAAATTTGATACTATTTTTCAGGTACTTTTGTTCTTAAATCCAAGATTGACGTTTATTATAGAAACATTGCGAAATGTTATTATCTTAAAATATTTTAAGCCACAAAATTACATGTCTGTGCATACCTATTCGAATAAAATAGCAAGCGTTTCAAGTTTTAAAATAATTCCGTTTTGTAATTCATATTCGTATTGTGTACGAAATATTTTGCAATTTGAACACGTTTAAGGTTTACAGAGCCTTAGGTACTACATATTTCGTGTTTTAGTACGTTTTATCAATTCATTAAGTAAATTTATGTAGCGTTTTATCTTCGGACAGGTACACTGCACACTTGAATATAAAAAAACGCGAATACCAAAAAGACTGTATGTGATACTATCGTAATATTTAAAGAACAGTAGGAAAGATTACGCCCGCTACGTTATTTATTTGATTTTTTAACTATTGTTACTTGCACGAACACGTTTTAAAATAATTAACATTTTCAACTAATGTACATACGCTTTTTCTTTACTCACTGCAAAATTAAAATTTATATTCATTTTTCGTTTTAACCGTAAACCTTAAAATAGCTGAATTTATTTATGTAATACTCTTTTTGTTTCTATCTGCCCACTTTTTGCTTTGCTCTTATTGTAACATTCTAAAATAACAATTTTTATCTTCCAGCCTATAAAAAATGCCGACGTCAGATGAATTTTTAAATAAGATTCCTTCCAGCATTGAAATGTTTGTAAGAAATAATAACAGCATCTGAATATTCTTGGACAATATGTTGAAAAACGCTACAATGATTGAATTAAAACCCCATCTGAAGAAAATTTCAAAAAATAATATACTTAAGGTTGGGCGTTACTCTTATTAGCATATCCATGACAATTATTTCGCTGTATTATTTTAACAGTTGCAGTTACGATGTCGGAAAATTCAGTTCATTGTAGCGTAGAACAGCGCATAATAATCAAATTTCTTACGAATGAAGGCGTACATTCGACTGAAACTCTTACAAGCTCTTAGCACAATACGGCGATCAACGATTTTCTAAAAGTTGGGTGTTTTGTGTAGTCGAAATCTTTTAGCGACGAGAGAACTCGTAAGAAAATGAGCCTCTTGTACGAGCTGCATCTTCCGTTAATAGTGAAAATCAAGAAAAAGGTAATGCCCTTATTCAGCAAGGCAGGCGGGTAACAGTTCGTCGAATTTCTCAAAATTTACAAATTGGTGGCCGAAGTATTAAACAAGCTAAAGTATCGTAAGGCCAGTGCTTATGGATTCCGGCCTTACTGATCGAAGAATGCAAGTTGAATCGTTTGCAAATCCTTTTTCACTTATGAACTCAATTGTGACAACTGATGAAGCCTGGGTATATTATTTTACTCCCGAGTCAGAACGTGCAAGTATGCAGTGGTCTCACACCACATTTCCACATATTAGAAAAAGCACAAACTGTATTTCCAGCCGGTAAAGTGATAGCAACAGTTTCTTATGATTATCAAGGAGTGTTCATTGTTGGATTTCTTTCCAGGACATCGTGCAGTTAATTAAGAATATTATTCCACACTGATACGTGATATGTCAAGGAAGTGATCTGGAACAAACAGAAGCGCAAAGTTTCGTTTGCTTTCTCCAAGACAATACTCGCCCTCATACCGCTGCAAGAACAATTGAATCTATAAATAAACGTCCGCGGGATCTTCATCCGCATGCAACATACAATTCTAATCTTGCTTCCACCGGCATTTATTTGTTTGGCCCGCTAAAAGCATTATTAGCCGTGAAAATGTACCACTAAAATAAAGACGTTGTGGAAGCTGCTCAAGAGTCGATTCCCATACAATCCAGAGACTTCTTTCATGAAGGTACTAAAAAGTTTCAAGACATGTGATGCAAGTGCATAGCTAGGCAGGGCAACAAGGTCCAAAAGTAATATAGTATTCAACGTTGTAATATTGTAATACCCTTTTTTACAAATAAATTCATGTTGAAATTAGAATACTCCTCGTAATGACCCTTCAGTAGTACCATGTACAACCAAATTATAAGTAGTATAAATGAATTAAGAACACAAACTGGTTGAATAGAGAATTTCCTACGACCCTAAATTAGAAAGCTTCAGTAATGTAAAATACAAATTTTAAATTAAAATAGCTTCGAACTAAATATAATATTCTTTTTAAAGCAAGTGCATCAAAATAAGAAATGCTTCTTCTATTTAAATAGTAACACATGAGACTTTCCATTCCAATTGAACCGGAAACTTTAGAAGTTTAACAAGAGATACGAAAAAATGCCCCCGGATTAATTTGGTTATATTCAGTTATTGTAATTAAAATTAAAATAAAATTTATTATAAATTATTAGGTGATGTTGAAGAAATCGGTGAATTTACACACATGTTGCGAGCGTAAAGTACTGTACTGCGCGTGCACGACATTTATCGGGTTGCCTTGCTTGGGGTTGTGATGTTTTTTGTTATTGTTTAGTTAGTTACAGTTTTTCCATTCAATAAACAACATGTTCTCCTAAAGCTTGTTTTAATCTTTGTATTGGAGTCTGGAATCTTACCAGATAACTATATTTTGGTGACCCCGACGTGCACTACATTTATCGGGTCGCCTTGCTTGGGGTTGTGATGTTTGTTGTTATTGTTTAGTTAGTTACGGTTTCTCCATTCAATAAACAACACGTTCGGACGGCAATGGCAAACCAGCGAAGTATTCTCTCTAGTAAATTTTCTCTGGAGTAGAAGTGTTTACACATCCCGTTGTCTATGTCTGTGGCACTTTAAATACGCAACACGTGCATAGGAAAGAAGCGAACATCGCTATGTCTCGTAAGGGATAATGTTGAGTTGGTAAACTTTTCTTTTTGGGTTTCGAAGGACCATTAAAAATACCGTTACTTTGTATTTTCTTTATTTTAAATCAGGTAGTGAAACGTTTGAAGTTGAACACAAGAATGCTGTTGCTCCTGGTCGAAGCAACCTTTTTCCCTCAAAAATGCTGGTGCGAAAGCACCCGGGCACTCCCAAAGTAACCGCCATTTCAGTACACGACTGAACATATGCCGACCGCCTTGAAAGACTCCACTTTCAATACATTACAAATATTTAAATTATGTTACATCCTAAGTAAAAACTACATGTTAAACATAATATACTATTAAAATCCCTAAAATGCATTTAAAACTTACGAAAACAAATTACTTAATAAGACTATACACATACATCAGTCCAAATAGTCAATAGGTAGCACACATATTTTTGAAATTGCCCGTTTTTGTACACCATTGCTACACTGCACACTCACTACCCTAACGACGCCATCGCGACCGGGATGAGTCTCTGTTACTCGTCCAAGACGCCACTTTAGTGGTGGAACGTTGTCTTCACGGATGATAACCATGACTCCCGGTAGAATTGATTCTCCATCATCTGCTTTCCATTTAGGCCTTCTTTGAAGCTCACATATATACTCCCTTGACCATCTGCCCCAGAAATGTTGGGTTATCTGTTGGACGCGTTGGAAACGTGACAGCCGCGCCTCCTTGATGTCGACGACGTTATGATCCGGTACACCAATAAGGCTTCTTCCAATCAAGAAGTGAGCAGGAGTGATAGGATTAAGATCATTTGGATCGCTTGATAAGGGAGACATAGGACGGGAATTTACTACTGCCTCAATTTGAGTTAATACCGAATATAATTCCTCATAAGTAAGGAGAGCATTTCCAACTACGCGCTTTAGGTGATATTTTATTGACTTGACGCCGGCTTCCCAAAGACCACCAAAATGAGGAGAGCGCGGGGGAATGAATTTCCAAGATATACCATCAGTATTTAATAAACTCTCAAATGCATCATTTGAAGATGCAGTATCTAAGTCTTTAAGAAATGTTTTTAGACTGGCATTAGCACCTACAAAATTAGTGCCGTTGTCCGAATATATTTTAGACGGTTTGCCTCTTCTAGCAGCAAAACGTCTCAAGCAAGCTAAAAATGCCTCGGTAGTGAGTTCTGATACGAGCTCTAAGTGAACGGCTTTAGTGGCAAAACAAACAAAAACGCAAATATAGGATTTGGTAACCTTGCAACCTCGACCCTTCCTGTCTTTGAGCGCAATGGGACCGCAATAATCTACACCACAAATTTGGAACGGAGCAGAAGGCGTAATGCGATCTGTGGGTAAGGCACCCATTATATGATTAATTGGCTTTGGATTTGCGCGAAAGCATGTCACACAATTGTGCACAATTTTCCTAGCCAAGTTACGCCCTGATATAGGCCAGTAATTTTCCCTAACTGCGGCCAATAGGGCCTGTGGGCCCGAATGAAGCGTTTTCTCGTGCTCATGCTTTATTATTAATAAGGTTAATTTATGTTTGGCAGGTAATAGTGCTGGATGTTTTTTATTTTCATTAAAATAAGAATTTTGTAACCTGCCGCCCACTCTCAAGATTCCCTGTTGATCAATAAATGGATTTAGAGCAAGTAAGTTGCTTTTCGCTTGGACATTTTTTCCTTTCGTCAAATCAGTTACTTCTTGGTCAAATTCCTCACGTTGAGCAATTTTTATTACAGTTTGTAGGGCACGATTTAACTCATCAACTGACAAACATTTGCTGTTTCTTTCGCGAACAGGTTTTAATGCGTTGTCCTTGAATCTTAGGCAATAAGCAATCGATCTTTGAAGTCTATTAAGCGTAGAGAACCGTGCAAATAAATCAGATTTAGTTTTGACGATTAGGCCAACACTTTGTTGACGCCATTCAGATAAATATTCGGAAGAATTTTCATTTTTCTCTACTAAACTTGCTGGCCATTGATTCGTTTGTTGTGCTAACCAGTTTGGACCCTCCCACCAAAATTTTAAATTAATTAAACCTTTAGGATTAATACCACGAGATAATAAGTCCGCGGGATTATCATCGGTACCAACGTGGCGCCAATCATCTTGTTTGGTTAAGTTTTGAATTTCGGCTACCCGATTAGCTATAAAGGTTTTTAATACGTTTGGTGCTGTTTTTATCCAGCCGAGTGCTACGGTAGAGTCACACCAATACGTTGTGGAATCAAAATTGATAAACATAGCTAGTTTTACCTTATTTATTAATCTAGCCAGGAGAAGCTCTAATCTCGGGATTGTAACGTATTTTAGCGGGGCCACCTTTGATTTAGCGCACGCTAATTTGACGCAGATATTGCCTGATGTGTCTACACTTCGAATATATACGCAAGCCCCGTATGCAATTTCAGAAGCATCTGAAAACCCATGTATCTCAATAGTCGCTGCTTTATCAAGTATCACACGACGTGGTGTTTGAACCTGTTGCAAAAATATTAATTCATTTTGAAATTGGAGCCATTGCGTATGCAGATCCATTGGTATTGATTCGTCCCAGGATAACTTGTACTGCCACAACCTTTGTAACAGAATCTTCGGTAAAATGATACTAGGCCCTAGGAGACCTAGGGGATCAAAAATTTTGGCAATGCTAGACAAGATGCAACGTTTAGTTATTTTTGCGTCAAATTCATTAAATTTTATATTGTAGCTTAATATGTCCGACCTAGGAAGCCAAGACAAACCTAATATTTTTGTATTTCCGTCAGAACATAGTTGTAATGCCTTCGACTCTGAGAAATTAGATAGTCCTTGCAAAATTTTTGGCTCATTTGTCACCCATTTCCTGAGTTCAAAACATCCTCGCTTTAAGATGGCTGTAATTTCTTCCCGAAGAGATGTAGCGTTTTCGATGGAATCTGCTCCCGTGAGCAGATCATCGACATAAAAATCGCGAAGAATAGTTGCCGAAGCTTGCGGATACTGACTAGCTCCTTCGTGTCCTAACTGTTGTAAAGCTCTAATGGCTAGAAATGATGCAGCTGCGGTACCATATGTCACCGTGTTAAGAACATAATGATCTAATGGATCTGAGGGATTTTCTCTCCAGACAATACGTTGAAGATTCCGTTGCTCCGGATGAATAAATACTTGCCGGTACATCTTCGCCACATCTCCGGACAGCACGTACTTGTGCTTCCGAAACCGCATTAATATAGAAAATAGATCATCCTGTAGCACTGGACCTACGTTTTGAAGATTATTTATTGATATTCCCGTAGTCGTTTTAGCGGAACCATCAAATACAACACGTAATTTAGTTGTTGTGCTTTCCTCTTTGATTACACCGTGATGCGGCAAATAATTAGCAATTACGTTATTATCAGGATTTACTAGTTTGGTCATATGTCCCATGTTTTTATATTCATTCATAAATGCTAAATACTCTTGTTTGAAAGTTGCATTTTTACTAAATTTACGTTCAAGAGCGTAGAAGCGTTTTATCGCTAATTCTCTGGAATCACCGAGTTGTGCAATAGGTCCCTTTAGTGGAATTGAAACGAAAATTCTACCATCTAAGCCACGAGTATGTGTGTTTACAAAATGTTCCTCGCAACGTTTTTCTTCTTGAGAGAGCACCTTTTTATTTGAGCACTCTTCTAGCTCCCAAAATTTAGTTAACTGATCTTGAACGTTAAGACTGTCAGTTGTGGTACAAAGGTTCCAACTTATATTATTTGCACTCTCATGTTTATAATTGATATAATTGATTGGACCAGCTAGCACCCATCCAAATCTCGTTTTGTGCAGCATTAATTGGCTATTACCAATTTTTATTTGACCTATACAAATTAAGCTCCAAAATACTTGAGCGCCTATGAGCAGATCGATAGTGCTTGAAACATTAAATGCATTATCTGCTAACCTTATGTTTTTCGGAATATCTAAGAATGACGCATTAAAGGACACGTTTGGAATATTTCCCGTTATTTTGGGAATAACGATACACTCTATCTTGTTTTTATAACCACTGCAACTTGATTGAATAGCTACCTCAACCTTGTGTGTAATTTGGGTAGCTATATGATTAATTCCCGTTACCGCTAAGTTGATTTTAGTTTTTTCCAGGCTTAACTGATCGCACAACTCTTGGGTAATAAAATTGGACTGGCTACCACTGTCTAATAAAGCTCTGCAATTATGAAATGATCCACCTTTGTCTTTTACTTGAATTACTGCAGTGGATAGCAATACTTGTTGATAAAACTCTTTTAATGCGTGATTGGCAATGGTTGTTGGCAAGATACAACTTAGAACATTGCTCGTAGAAGGTTGCGGAACTTGGGGATTCGTTTGAGATACCTCAAGTTGTGGATTGGAGCTACCAGTGATTTGCTGGGTGCTCAAATGCAACAGCGTATGATGTTTTCTTTTACAATCTCTGCATCTTGTTGGTCTACGGCAATATAAACTAGAATGCGACTCCTTGAGACAATTAAAACATAATTTCCGACCCTTTACTTCACTGATTCTTGATGCTACAGGAAGTTTTTGAAACTCTTCACATTGGTGAATGCTGTGTGTTTGTTTACAAAATGCGCATAAGATCGGCTTTGTTACAACGTTCTCATTATGTGTTGCTAGAAATGATGCTGAGTACTGATTGTTTGGTTTGCTGAACTTTGGTTTAACATTAAATTTTGCATCACTTTCAGCTAGATTTAAAGTTTCTAACAGTTCACATTTACTCTTTAAAAACGATTTTATGTTGTCAATGGTTGGAAATTCCCCTTCAATTTTGTATGCTTGCCATTCGCGTTTACTGGTGGAATCTAGTTTATTTGTTATTAAGTATATTAATAAAGTGTCCCATTGATCAACAGGTTGTCCCAATGTTTGTAACGATCTTAGGTGTTTTGAAAACCCGTCAAGTAACTGACGCAACAATACATGCGATTCCTTAGACAAGGATGGCAAATTAAATAAGGATTTGACATGGTTATGTACAATCAAACGCTTGTTGTCATATCTGTCCAGTAACGCATTCCATGCTACAGCGTAATTTGCATCACAAAGTTGTAATGATTGAATAATTTGTATTGCTTCGCCTTTTAGTGACGCCTTTAAATAATGATACTTTTGAATATCTCCTATACTCTTGTTACTGTGAATCAACGAATTAAAAGTATCTCGAAACTCTAACCAATTTTCGTAATTCCCTGTGAATATCGGAAGGCTAATAGTGGGCAACTTGACTTGACTTAGTTGCACCGCGCAAGGATCGAGATTGCTGGGTTGTATCGATGGTAATTGTGAGGAGGTAGCTACGTTGTTTTTATTAATAAGTTCTTGGGCTGCCGCCGAATAACTAAAATACAGATTCTCGAAACTATCCCTCTCTATAAAATTCCCTTCTATTTCATCGTCATTGTTTTGCAACGTTTCAATTTCATATTGTATTAGATTAAATTCTTCTAACAATGATCGAAAATTTGACAATCGTATTTCTAATTGAGATAGTACCGCTTTGGTGGGATTAACTTGATTAGAAATAATTGAATCTACATGGTTCTGAAACCGTGTTAGGTGGCCTTTAACAATCCCGCGTTTTCTAATTAAACTGCCTATATCTTTATCCATAATAATGATAAATACTCGCAATAACTCAAACTCAAATAAAGCAGTAATAAACAACTGTGGAAACAGGATGGGGAAAAAAGGAAGGCTCACTTACTTGTCTTAATCCGTAATGGTATGCAGCCACTCACCCTTGCCGAACAATGGTTTTCTCTTTTCCAGGTAGTCTGCCCTTTTGGAACAAAAGGACTTCTAAGGAATGCTGGCGACAAGTTGGTGCAAATTCTAGCGCTGACCGATGAGTCACTCGAAGCTACCAAATGGATGCAAATTTCACTTAAAGATTTTGCTGCAATCTTATTGTTTCTTTATTGTTTCACTACGAATATCTTGACTATATCGACGTGCTGTACTAATTATGGGTACAGGCCACGGATATATAAAGATTCAACACTTTGACGCACATATCTTGAGTATATCGACGTGCTGTACTAATTATGGATACAGGCCACGGATATATAAAGATGCACTTTTATGATGTAAACTTCACAATAGATGTAATTATAGGCACGTGGTATCCGACTCGTATGGACCAATGTTGAGTTGGTAAACTTTTCTTTTTGGGTTTCGAAGGACCATTAAAAATACCGTTACTTTGTATTTTTCTTTATTTTAAATTAGGTAGTGAAACGTTTGAAGTTGAACACAAGAATGCTGTTGCTCCTGGTCGAAGCAACCTTTTTCCCTCAAAAATGCTGGGGCGAAAGCACCCGAGCACTCCCAAAGTAACCGCCATTTCAGTACACGACTGAACAA
Source organism: Limonius californicus (assembly GCA_014611495.1). Lineage (NCBI taxonomy): Eukaryota > Metazoa > Arthropoda > Insecta > Coleoptera > Elateridae > Limonius > Limonius californicus. The sequence continues at coordinate 16,235 of JABXWE010014055.1, forward strand.
AATTCATGGCCCCGTTCTTTATATCTCTTCATTCTTAATATTAATCAGTCACCGTTTCCATTTACGTAAGCGGAACTACCTTGCTGTCAAAAGAAGCCGCGAGTGCTAGAATAAATCTATCAAAAACACCGCGACAGGGCGAGAGCAGGTAAAACACGAATAGTGATACGTCTTCTTCAGCCCTAAGTGGTAAATTCTATCTTCAAATTCCATACATACAATCCTGGATGTAGCCGATACATGACACATCAAAGACATCTCGCTGCCACGTTAACATAAAGATTTTTTCTTAACTTACTTTGAATATGTATCACTTTCTTTCAAACGTTTCCTTTAAAGATTTAAAAACGTTTCTTGTAATATATTTGCATTTTCATAATTATCAAAAATGTTCGAGCCTACGAAAAATGCAAATATTTGTAAGAATAACATCTGATATTCAGAAATAAAACTATAATGTTAGATTAAGTTAGTTTACGGTAGGCTGAAAACATTTGACAAGTAAATGTTTGGGCTGCCGATCTGTAAAATATACTTTTAATCTAGTTAGGTTAACCACTGTTAACATTGTATCCGTGAAGACAATATTAAATCAAAGTAAGATTACACTAAATTAGAATTTGAAGACATTTATTATGCAGAGAAGAGTTAGGTTAGGTTAGGTCAATTGTAAATAAGTTAAAATTGAATTTTGTTAAAATTAAGCTAGATTAAGTTCAACTTTGGGTAGATTAAACTCATATGTTTTCGTTGTTTGGATAAGCAAGGTCTATCTTGTATTTTCTGACGTTTCACCGTCTATATTCGTTCGTTAATTTTTCTGCAGAGAATAGAAATTAAATTAAATCTAGCTAAGCTAAATAATTAATTCCGTTATTTAAAGCGTATATTTATTTTTCACATCTACTTTGTTCCAGTAACGCAAGTCAGAAGGTAGTAAAGCCATTCGTTTTTATGCGGGCTGTAACCGTCTTTAATTAATCTCTCAGAAATGCAATATTTGTTTGTACACAAGCTTTTCGCGTGACTCAAAACGGGTCGCTTTCTGCGAAAAGAACAAGCCGAAGAAGCCTTAATATTCGCAATTGGGACGATCCCATGGCCACAAAGCGATGAGTAAGAGTGTGCAGAAACGTATACATCTTTCCTTATCTTCATTGCGATGCCTACTGGGAAATTATTCTAATGAAAATGGGCCACAATCTACTACAAACTCACTACTCTAGGAAATTAAGAGGTCACCATTTTGGTGCGTGCCAACCGCCTATTCATTCTAAGGCTATTATAACGATGATATTAAACTAAAAGACACGACTTTGAACGCTTGTTTAATTGCATACTAAAAAAGAAAACGAAAACGCAGAATGCGATTTCGTATGTTGATAATCAGAAAATTAAATTAATATGTTAAAGAGGGTATATTTCGCGGTTACATACAATAGGAAAATTGTTTGCTTTATTAATTTTAGTTAATACGAGACAATGTCTAGCCCATAACATGATATTTCGTTTGACTAAATTAAATATAAAAAAATTTTCTTACTGTAGTAGTTTTGTATTTTGTTGTCAAGTTATTCCATTTTATTAGATCCTAGTTACCACTAAAAAGATGTATTACATTTAAACTTCTTTCTTGTATTTCCAAAATTTTTAGCGAAATATTACACAATAAAAAATTTGCACGATAAGAATAACAGTCTCAAGCAGGGATGAAAGAAAGCAGAAACTTTCCAGAATACTGTCCCGATAAAAGATTTTGAACCGGAACCGGTTTAAAAACACCAGGCAAAATAATAGTTTATTTTTCGTAAACAATTACAACAAAAAAAAATTAAACCAAAATGAACACAAATTGATTTCTCATTGAAATCTTGCTCCATATATACCCTTCCGACGACGGACAGCGGGCGGCGGGAGGTAGAAGCACGGTCAACACTCGTCCGCGGTACACGACACCAACGTATACGGCACAAGCTTGTTACGTTTTGTTTGTTTAAGAGCGCAAAAAATTGCGTTCCGGCAAGACTATTCTTCTACTTTAAGCGCTGGTCTCAAGAAAATATGTATGGAAAATGTAATTAGTTTTAGCACGTTCACGCATTCGGTTAACCCATTGCATTCCCGATACTAAACCGTTGTGAAAATTGCGATTATGAAAACAAAAGCTTCATTCATGCTACTCTCTCTCTTTTCCGGTTTAAATGACTTTCTCGCCTTCCGGTTCTCAATCTCGCTTTCCATATCTCGCGGTCCGTGCATTCGTTTTCGTTTAACCCTCTTTTTTTCTTCGGGGATCCACTTCATTACCATTTACGGTATTCTGTCGTATTCATTCTTACAACGTGCCCATACCAAACTAGTTGTTTTCTTTCTATATCATCTCATATATTTCCTTCTACATTCATTATTCTTTTTATCTCTTCATTTCTTATATGCTGCATTCGTGAAATGCGGGCCGACCGCCTCCAGAAATTCATCTCCATGGCTTGTAGCTGATTGTTGTTTCTTTGTGTTACCTGCCAGACTTCTGTGCCGTATAGCGTGATACTTTGTATTATAGTTTCATATACTTGTTTTTTTCTTTCTTTTGTAATATTTTTATCCCATAATATTGAAGTTAAAATAGCAATTGCTTTGTAACCTGTTTTTATTTTATCATTTATTTCCTTGCCGTAATATCCTTCTTTTCCTATTGTAGTCCCTAGATATTTATATTCTTCGCACCCTTTTATAACTTATAACTTTTCCATTATTTAGTACTATGTCTTCGGTTTTACTTCCGATGGTCAAATATTTGGTTTTTTCTACCTTAATAGTCAATCCCCACTTTGTATATTCTTGAAACAGTCTTTCTGTCATATACCTAATGTCATCATAATCTTGGGCCATTATCACCTGTTCGTCCGCAAATTGTAATGACTCTATTATTTCATCCCCTATCGGTATTCCCATTACTTTACATTTTCTCTTCCATCTTTCTAAGGCAACATCGGCATATAATTTAAACAACGTTGGTGAAATACAACACCCCTGTCTCAATCCTTTCGATACTACAAAACCTTCAGACAATTTCGCTCCCGTCTTTATTTTGGATATTTGTCCATCGTAGAGACTTTGCACGGCTTTGATTAATTTCTGTTTCTTGTAAGACTTCCCATAGTTTATTTAGTGGTACGCTATCGTAAGTTTTTTGGAGCACTTTGAACAGTAGATGGACTTCTCAGCAGAAAATATTGTCGATGCTAGATCTACCTGACGTAAAACCACTTTGATCTTCTGACTGTTTTTCCTTATACTGATTTTCTATTCTATCTCTTATTATTCGTCCGTATATCTTACTAACTGTGCTAGTTACCAATATGCCTCTATAATTATCTGCTACGTCTTTCCTCCCTTTTTTATGAATTGATGAGATATAGGCCATCTTCCATTCTAGTGGGACTTCGTCGCCATTTACACATTTTTTTATAAGGGTTGTTAGAATATTCATTAGCTTATCAGTTCTTCTTTTCAGTAATTCGACTGGAATTGCACCGGGTCCCGGTGCTTTGTCTGATTCCATTGACTTTATAGCTTTTTTAATTTCTTCCGTTGTAATCTCTATATAACCATCTTGTTCGGCTTCTACCATGTACCATGGTCATGCTACTAAAACGATTAATTTAATTTTACAATTTATAACTCCTTCATTATTGTCAAAGTGTGACAACAAGACTCTGTTAATTACACCCTGTTCTTACATATTAAGCAAATATAGTATAGTACATAGTATATCCCACTATTGCTTTAAGCTGGGATATCTGCTAGAGTCATAATTACCGTTTGTCCAGTATGACCTTTGCCATGGGCACCAGTTAGGTACAGATCAACATCACATGCTAGAGAAGAAAACAGAAATGAAAACTTAAAATGACAATATCAGCATTTACCACGTTCTATTATTGCAAGTCCAAGGCTTCGTAAATAAGGAACAAAATATTATGCATATGTATGTACCTATATATAAAATACCTGTGCGTGCATCCACTGGCATAAAAACCAGACACGTGATGCAAGGTGTTACAAGTTTCTTTTAGTATCTAATTTACCTGAAATTCATTTTGTTCAACGCCGTGTTTGTGTATTGTAGTGCATTTTGTATGTGCATTGTACGATTATGCTATTGTATGTGGGTGCATATCTGCTTTTATTTAAGTTTATTGCTTATTGTAAAATTATTTTTTATGCTTTGTTATTCAAATTATACACTATTCAATAATATTCACATGCTTTACCATTACCTTTTATTTGCATTTTATTTTATTTTCATTTAGGCTGAGTTCTTCGTAATTTTTTGTTATTATAATATCCTCATAAATTTCATTAAATAGCATTTAATATTTAAGAGATATTTGCATTAACTATTTTGTATTGGAATTGCAAATACCTAGTAAAATTTCTAACTCTTTGGAAAATAAATAACAATGTCAACAAAAAATAAATTAGGTTTTGAAAATAAAAAAAAGACGAAACAAACTTTTAGCCGAACTGAAACAACAAGCAAGCTATGAAATTAAAGAAAGAAACATACATCTGCATATGATAATTATATAATACAATATAATAATAATCATCGAAGAATCCGAAAATATACTATACTAAAGTAATCAAGAAGACGAAAATGATGGCATCCTTGAGACTGATGATAAAGATTTTCGAAAGGCAGGCTGCATTGAAAATAAATCGACAGTACTTAAGTCTAATATAGAACACCAGAAAGTAACTAATAGCAAATGAAGGAAAGTTAACATACCTATTCATTTTAACTGAGCATACACACCATTGTATTCCATCACGTGGAAAATATTTGAAAGCGTATTAAACATGGAGAAGGGGTCGTAAATAAGGATGCCATACAATACCAAATACAAAATAAAGTTAGTAAATGGCAACGTATACATAATCTTGAAATGTATTACGTTTTGTGTTAAAATTAATTTATCTGTAAGATCATATAAGGAATGTGGCGAAAATACAAAGAGAAGTGTTTTACATTGAAATGAATTGGTAAGTGAATATGAAAGGCTGTCGTAGGCTAGAGGTCTGCGTGTTAGACTTCTACGCCGAAGGTCTGACTGAGGTTTAATTCCCAGAACCGGAACATCGTATTTTTAACGGCCGTTTCCTTTCGCAAGGCAATGGCAAACCAGCGAGGTATTCTGCCTAGTAAATCTTCTCTGGAGTAGAAGTGTTTACACTGCTCGTCGTTCGGAGCCGACGTTAAGTTGTAGGTCCTCTACATCTGTGGTACTTTAAAACGAGCAACACAGGCATAGGAAAGAAGATCGCTAAGTCTCGTAAGAAACAAAGCACTCGAAGAAGAACAAGTGTTTAAGTGTTTATGACTCAATATTAAGAAATCTATTGACTACAGAAACAAAAGGATAATGTCCTTTGCTCGATCGGTAACATTATTAAAAGATTTGTTATATTCTATAAAACAGCTACGAAATTAGGATTTGAGAGTATATATTGTAAGTCAATAACGACTTCTAAAAAAGTTAAATTAGTTATGTTCCTCAAAATAAAGGAAATAGAAAGAAAAACGATTCAGTTGAAGATGAAAATGAAAATTCAAGATGAAGCAAGAAAAGGAAGACAGAAACATTTAGTTTATGAAGTGGGAGATTTGATTATTTATTAGCTAGAAGGCTTGTTTGACTTGCTCTCTGGAAAATATGTAAATAACCTGTCATCGGATAAATTTAAAAAAGCAGCAGCTGATCTTTCCCTAGAATATTATGAAATCGATTCGATTAATTTGCAAAACGAAATGGAATTTTTTTATCAGGGGCGTAGCTAGTCCTAAAACTTATTATTTTATACTGTAGGGTAGCAAAAGCAAGCAATGTTTAAGGCCTCAGGCCTGAAGGAGCTTCCCGGTAATTTTAAATATGACGTATTGAATGTTCTGGTACACAATAATTTCGATGATTGATTTTCACATGCTAATCAAAATATTGGAACGAGCTGAGTGTGCGGTCTTTATTCTTAGAATATTATTCTTTTTTTGTTGCTGCTATCTATAACATTTATACATGAAAGAAATCTTTTTTTTTCTGTACGCAGAATACATCTCGAAAGAAATGAAAAATTGAAACCACTTGAATTTAAAATTACAGAAACCTTTCTAAGATTATTCTCTAAAGGAAATCACTATGAGAAGATTTTAAAGAAACAAGTAATTGTACTTTTAAGTAACTTAAATATTCTTCTTTAGACCTCTACAATCCTGAATGGATCTTGGCTTTCTCCAGCACCTTGCCTCAATGACTTCTATTTTCTGCCATTATCTTCCAATTATTTACGTTCATTTGTTTGAGATCCATTTTCACCGCATCCATCCATCTGTTACTTGGTCTGCGCATTTTCCTTTTTTATTCCGGTTTACCATTCATGAGTTGCTTTGGTGTTCTTTTTATCCCTTTGTTTTGATTTTAAAATAAACCTCTTCCTCCATTGTCTTCCTCCTTGTGTTAGGCCGTAGACTTTCTGCGGTATCTTTCTTTCAAATATTTCTAATTTTCTTTTTTTTTATTTAAACACTGCTTCTGCGCCGTATGTGATTGCTGGCCTAATCAATGTTTTATACAATTGCACTTTTGCTCCTCTTCTGATTGCATTTGATTTTAATTGTTTAGTCAGTCCATAATAACATGAGTATTTCAAGTATTATTCTATCATTTATTTCGTCAGCGGGGTCATTACGTACTTATAGATCTGTTCCAAGGTATTTGAAACTTCCAACTGCTTCAAAGTTGTGTTCATCTATTGTTATGTTCTGTCTGCTTCTGAGTCTTCCTGTAGTCATGAATTTGGTTTTATTTTAATTAGATTGTAGTTTACAAAATGTTCTTTGACTGCACCGACAGTTCTTCCTATTATACTCACATTTGCGCCTCCGTGCTTTATGGTCACCGCTGCTTTCTCGTGTGGAGCTGCTGCTTTATTTGCTGTTAACCTTTTTACTGCCTCGACTATGTCCTTGCATTATGTTGGTTTCTCTGTTTATATTTCGGCTGTGGGGTATCTTGTTGTCTTTGTTGTCTATTTTCCTCTATTTGTACATTTAATTGTTCCTAAAAGTGATCCGCCCATAAAATTTCCTTATATCATTTTTGTCTTTCATTGCTTGTAGTTCCTGTATTTTTCAATCTTCATATTCTCTTTTCTTCTTCCTTAAGATTTTATTTATTTGCGTTGCTTCTTTCTCTCTTGTATTCTTCCATCGTAGTTCTTGTAGTTTTTGCGAGGGTTCTTTTCCTGCCTTTATTTTTCTTCTTTGATACCTCCTCGCATTCTTCATTAAAGCACTGATTCCTGCGTAGTGTTTTTCCTTCCTACTACGTTTTCTGTCGCGGTTATTATTATTTGTCTCATTGTAATACTTTATCTTACTTTAACTTTTACCAAGTAGTGGTCTGAGTCTATGTTTGTCCCTCTTTGAGATCTTACGTCCGTTATACTTGAGAAATGTCCATCTTCTATTAATACACGGTCCATCTGGTTTTCGTAGCTACCATTAAGTGCTTTCCATTAATATATCAATTAAATAATGTGTTGAGAAAGACTACGGTAGTGCAAACGTCATGAGAGGAACGTAAAATGCTTTGCCGCAAGAAGTTAAATATTTGCAACCAAATGCTGAATATATCCATTGCACTAGTCACAACTTATACCTCGTGAAAGATGCGTTTGTAAGTTATAAGTTGGGACGGTTTTCGCACCTCTTGCTGAAATCTATTAGTTCTTTGGAAATAATTCAAAACGATGGGACTTGCTTACCAATTTACAAGAGGATCTGACGTAACATTGAAAAAATTAGATACAACTCGAGAATATTCTCTTTGATAGCTATCAAATTGTGCTTTACAGATATAATAAAATCTTCAATACACATAATTTTTACCAAAAATGATAAAAAAAACCCAAGATGAAGTACAACAAATTAAAAATAAAATAGAAATATTTGAATATGTTACTACTACTAAACAAGATTAAATTAAGAGAAAGAAGTAGAAAAAAGTTTAATCAAATGGGAAAATAAACGAAGAGACTGCTACTGAAGAAATTGTTATTCCACACAGCAGGTAGAAAGAAGACCTCAAGAACAGCAGCAAATACTAGAAAAGCTCAAAACGAAAGATGAAGAAATACACAAGCAGGATCAATATAACCGTATATATAGCAACACTAACAACAAGATATATAGGTATGAGAATTACCTAAATATTTAAGGAAATACGAAAAGAAAGGACAATATAAAATAATAGCAAGATTTGGGTGCGGAAACGAAAAAAATTGTAGGTAAACATGGGGAAAAGAATGAAGAGAAAGTGTGTAGGCTGTGCGGTGAATGGGTAGAAATAATAGAACATTTAGTGTACCAGTGCTACAAAATACAGGATATAAGGGCAGGAAAACAGGTTATCAAGTGATAGTGGTGAAGACGTAGAGTGGATGAGAAACATTTCAGAACAGTTAACTAATAATTACAAATCCATGGAAAGTGATTTTCTCTGGTGTATTCTCTGCCTCTGCCTTATTGCTTTTCTTCCTGCTGCCGGTCACCGTAGTTTCCTTTGAAAAGCCTTTTGGTGAAATAAAGATTATAGAGGCCGTGAGGCTGCCGTTGGCTAGATGTTCAATTCCCAGTACAGAAGTTCGGATTTTTAACAGCCGTTTTCCCTCGCAAGGCAATGGCAAACAGTTTAAGAAATGACGAAGATACAGCTCTGGCCATTTTTCGTACAGTCCTGTGTATATTAATTTTTATTATAACACTAATGTAAAACTGTATTTCATTTTATCCGCATAAAAGTAGATATGAATTTTCTTTAATTTTATTTCTTTTTTTAAATTTGAGAGACACATTTCTAAATCTACTACGTGTAAATTATTTCGTATAATCTTAAATTTTAAACATTTCAGCTGGTGAGGGGCCTCGATATTAATGTTGCTTGTGGGCCCAAAAATTTTCTTATGTAACACTATATACTCATATCTACTTTTTTCCGTAAATATGTATGAACTAAAGCAGCGTTTCTTAAACTTTTTCGACCAGGGACCCCTTTTAAAGTTGGAATTTTGATGTGGACCCCCAGCTGTATGCTACATTAGTACAGGAGCGGTTCTAGGATAGAATGTACTTTCTGATTAAATACTGTTAGTTAAAAATTATATACTTTTCTTGTTTTTAACAAATCAAAAAGTATTTATAAACAGCTAATAATGTAACATTGGTTGCAACCATGTTTTTAGTGAAAAGGGTGGTGCTGCTTTATTTTCCCTCACAGCTGCTTTATGTTAGCATTCATTGAAGAAAGCTGCAGCCTTATATCCGGTTCGGCATTAAGTCGATTACGATATTTTGTTTTTATTGCTACATATTTCGAAAATCCGGCTTCACATAAGTATGTTGTCACAAATGGCAGTAGGACTAAAATTACTCGTTGGGTCAGTTTTGGGTACTCACGTTCAATACGCACGCAGTTGATCGAGTATGTTCTTCTTTAAGTCTGCTTCCCAAAACTGCTTTAATGTTGGAAATGAATCTACGTCGCGTTCCTTAATCGAGTCTATCCAAAACTTGAGATTCTTTTTAAAAGCAGCCCCTTTTTCATTAGCAACAAAGACTGTGATATTTTTTCCCTGGATGGCAAGGCTTGCCTCATTCATTTTGGAAAATATATCAGCTAAATATGCAAGCCTAAATAGCCACTCTTTATTCTGAAATCTTTTTTCCAACCCTCCCCCTATGCTTTGGCTGCTCAAAAACATAGCAACTTCTTGTCGCAATTCAAATAAACGAACTAAGGACTTGCCGCGAGATAGCCATCTTACTTCAGTGTGGAGAAGTAAAGATTGATGAACACTTCCCATATCATCGCAAAGTATGTGAAACAATCGCATATTAAGCGGTCGGGCTTTAATGAAATTAATTATTTTTACTGCTTCATCAAGGACAGATTTTAAAGACAAAGACATTTTTTTACAGCCAGTGCTTGCCTATTTAAAATACAACAACTGCTTGTACATTTTGTGGCAACTTGTTTGATTCGTGCAACGGCACCAGCAGTTTTCCTCACCATTGCCTTGGCACCATTTGTGCAAATATCAACGCAATGTTCCCATGGTATTTGGTTTGATGTAAAAAAAAGTCTCTAACATTTTAAATATTGCAGCTCCAGTACTATTACTAGGAAGTGGCTTGCACAAAAGAAGGTCTTCTTGAAACGTCTGGTGTTCGTACCGTACAAGCACAAGTAATACCGCTAGTCCAGCAACGCCGTGGATTCGTCCATTTGAAGTGCAAATTTTGTGTTTCTAAGACGGGTTGTCAGTTCAGTCTTTTCGTTATCTGCCATATCTTTAATACAATTACTCACGATATCATTTGAGAGTGGCACTGCGGTCAACAGTTTGGATGATTTTTCATCTCCCAAACATTTTGTGGCATCAACTATACACGGCTTAATAAGTGTTTCTCCAATTGTATGTGCCTCTCCCGCCTGTGCAATGCGGTAAAGTATTATGTATGAGGCTTCAGTCGCTTTTTCGTTAATTGTATGAGAGAACAATTTTATGGAATTTTGTTCTATTAACAATTCATCACGTCTTCTTTCAAGGATAAAAAAATATTTTTATCTTTGTGGTCAGGGTGAACAGTTTTGATGTTCCTGCGCAATTTAACTGGAACCATAGAACTATTTGGTAGGATTTTACAACAGATGACACATTGGGGGCAGTTATCACGTTCTACAAAGCCAAGAGATCAATAATTACCGTCATATTTAAGTTTTTTGCCGGTACCGCTAGTTTTGATATTTTTTTGTTTCTATCCCGCTTTGCACGAGTAAATTTTATATTTTATAATTAATATATTTTTTAATTATAATATTTCCTTTTTTTAATTATTACCAATAAACCAATAATCATAATTGTATAGACAGATATTAGATACTAGACACTTAAAGTTGGCAGAAATATTTGGCCCGTATATTGTTAACGTATCTTTGATACGTTAACCATACGTGATATCTAATTAATTGGCATGCGGCATTTCATCCAATTTTCTACAAATTTTTCTCACTTATTCGCAAAGTAGTGCGCGGACCCCTAAAGAGTTGTCCGTGGACCCCCAAGGGGTCCGCGGACCACAGTTTAAGAATCGCTGAACTAAAGCATAGACATTTTAGTCGTTGCCCACAGATGCCATAAACCTTGTTATGTTCGTTTGAGTTTTGCCGCTTAGCCTTTGAATGTTCACATCTGTGCCGTTTGACGTACTTGTGTAGTCTGAAAATGCCGACAAAAGGCAGATCTTGGAACTCTTCGCTTGCAGATCCGCCGAAAGGCACACGTGCAAGAAGATGGTTCTAGAATAATTGCGATGGGTGGGAGTTTTTGCGTCAGGGGGAAGTGTGTGGACGCTAGCCTCTGGGAGTGAACGGACGTGATCGGGCTGTTGGCTGCTGTCTTCTGCTAAATGAATTTATCGTTTCGTTTTCTGCCTTAGGCAAAAGAATCTTTGACTTGTGTCGGATTAAATATATTAGCAGAGTGTCAGCTTTTTATAAAGACAATTCGATGAATTTGTTCTCTCGACTTGTGTCGGAATAGAAGCTTTCAACCTTGTGACAGTCTCCTTTTGAGCCGTTGCAAATGATTATCCTGTGCGGCGGTGGAGATTTTGGCATTTGAAGTTCCCGCCTTTTTTTTCTTCGTCTTCGTCTTCAGGGACGTGCCTGCAAATTTTTCCTACTTCCTGAAGAACCTAGGAGCACCCCAATTGTGCCTCTCTCTACTCCGTACCAAAGAGAAAACTAAGGTAAAACTTGCCAATATTCTATACAGTGATTGTTTCTCCCTGGTTATCAGTGTTTCGTTAAAGACTAGGAAATAGAATAGTTTAATTTCCTTGTAATATTAAAAGTGAGGCAACCTTCAGTTGCCCAGTGTTTCATTATTCGTTTATGTTAAAGTTAATTAATTTCTGTAAACGTGAACGTCACTGGCTGCGTAGATCAGTTCATTAAAGTAAGTGTCGCAAGCCATTGGCGGCGAGCCTATCCTGTTTGAACGTTCAACCTTCCTTCTGTGTTTTAACCACAATTATGACCGTTTTGGATATTTGCTTGTACTATGTGTATTACCAATTTCAAACAGCAGTAGAATTATATTTGTCTTCGAATTCACAATATCTTTTATTTCTTTGTATTTTTATTGTATTGTGCATGAACTTTGTAAGCTTTATATACAGGAGGAGGCACAATAAAGCTAAGTCCGATTCCCGTAAGCTGCTGACTTCTCGGCTTTCCACGAGAACCTGCAATCAACTGTGATTTGCTAAGTGGCACCCGCTAATTTTGACCTACTCTGTACACAACTGCATACGATTTCCCTCCCGTAAGCGTTTCTCGTGAACCACCCCTACTCCTCTGAGCTAATGCGAAGGCCTTTTCCACCTTTTCTGTTGCGGGTCGACGAAAACCTCGTTTGGCCCGCAACAACCTACAGATTGTCATATGAGAAGTTTCACTTGAGTTCAGTTGCGCAGTAGCATATTTGTTATCTACAGCGGAGCTCATTTACTTATTAAACGTCGACCACTACAGATAGGGTACACTCTGAGAAAAAGTACGCGTTACTTGTGTTAGCAAATGAGTGAGAGCCCTTTCGTTTACTAACATGAGTGTACTTCGACGCAGTGGGAAACCGAGAGTAAGGGCATCTCCTTTGCTCCGAATGCTGTCTTGCTTCCTGTTCTGCACATCTCAAGTGAAACTTCTCATTGACAATCTGTAGTTACTAGAGTAAACAGTAATAGAAAGTGATTGTGTTAAATGATAAGAATTGTGCGGCTGACTAAGTAGCATTTCAATTTCAGAAATGTTTAATACATTTCAGAAAAATTTTATAAAGGGATATTTTATGTTCATTTTGTGTTAAAATAGAATTTTTTAAGTTTAAGGCATATTAAGTAATTTAAAATATGCTAGCGTAGTCCCGTGATGAAAACGTTGGGCTTCGGTGTGACATGTCGGGAGTTCGAATCCCCAACCGAATGCCCGACGGGCGGCCTACGCAGCCGTTTTAAATAATCGGGGTCCAATAAACAAGGGATAATTAAGCGTTTGTCCAAAGCGTGACGCTCACCACGTGCCATAAATTTGGCACGTGACAACCGGGTGTGAGAAAAAGAATATGGGATCTCTGACCTTCCGCCTTGCAGGTTAAACTCCTTCGTGGGGTGTAGAGCCCCAAGACAAGAATTTGATAAGCTTTTTACGGATAATAATATAATAATCAAAGATCTGTTTTCCAATAGCCAATCTAACTTCACAACAAATAGCAATGACGCGTGGTTCTTTAACGTTTGAGTTACGTTAGGTGGAATAACTTAAAATACACCGTGTTCGATGAAATATTCTACGAATCCCACAAAAAAGAATTTTTTAAAACACTATCTATCAAACAGTAAATTATGGGCATCAAGCTAAAACAAGGTTTTTATTTTTCGCAGCTCGCTTCATTTGAAATTGTTTTTTAACAACTTATCATACTGTTGTGTCGATTTATCATCCCGGATGCAACCGAAAGGGTGGATCAATCCTTGAATGCAGGTGTCCGTTCAATTCATTTCCCTTAATAAAAAACGAATCAGACACAAGCAATTCGCAATTGCTCATTCGATTCCAAATAAAATGCCAACAAAACACGCTATTATGACATTGATATAGGATAAACGCTACTTTGAAAAGATATCCATTATCATTAACCTTTTGCGTAGAAACATCAAAAGCAAATATAATTTATTTTGGTTTTTTAATGTATTTACATTCTACCGTTTTAGAGCTCAAAAATGTTAGCTTGAACTTTTTCCATCTGTATTTTATTTTTGTTCAAATTTATATCACCAACGTTACTGGATGGTTATATTTAGAAATTCAATTTGCCCATTTCTAGCTCGCATATCTTATATTTATGGTTAGCGTGAACAAAGAACTTTACGACTTTCCTTTAGAATTATATACAATATATACAATTATGATTGTCAGATCAAGTCTAGAACTGTTGACAATTCCAATGTGCGCGGACGAACTCTGACAAGTCAATTAGGAGCTGAACCCTAGGAACAAATCGTATAGATGAATGAACCCTATTTCCTCGTCATCATTCAAAGCCCCAGTAAACGGAAGCTTTTCACGAATAGCATTACTAACACTACGAGGAACTTATTGAATCCACAGAAGGCGGTGCGACGCTTCTTCCAACGACACGAATGCGTCAACGGTAAATTACAGGTCGTAACAATGTAACGAAAAAATTACGAGTTCACGTAGCACGCGGAACACTCGCACGAAGAACTCGAGACGTAAGTAGGTACCTTCTAGACCAGACATTATCCACCCTTGGGAATTTCTTCGAGGTTCTGAACCAAGAGAGCTTTCCCTTTGACTAGTCTACTTCCTCAAAATGCAATTCTGAAGGCGGTGCCGGATTCTTTTCACATTTACGTTAATTTGAACGTCGATCGTTTGGTTCTATTGCAGATGTTATAAAATTTATTGCGATAAGAATTGCCTCCAATAAAATAGCGTTTATCAAATCACAGTCTGTACCATCTGATTAATTTATAATGTCAAATTTAAAATCAAGTTTAAGGTATACTTGATTTTTTGTTAATAGCAAGGTTTACTTTCAAAACGTTAAATACTAGCGGACACAAACATACATGAATTTTGAATAATATAATTATTTAACAAAAGGTTCAATTCTTACGAAAAAATAAAAAAGGACCAATGTATGAAGTAGTTGGATTTAAGGTCAACTTCATACATGTAAATTTTATACAGCAATACTGTATGTACATTTCCTGTCTTACACATCCTGCTGCAATCATTAAACAACTACATGGAAGAATTTTTTTTGATATTTATTTTATATATATTTTATATATATATTTGATGTTTTTTTTATTGCTATTTAAATCCATATACAATCAATAAACAAATGTGTTAGTAGTTGATATATGAATGGCATGAATCAATGACTTGTAGGCTGATTTCTATCCATTTACAACCCAAAAATTACCTTAAAAATATATTTATCCAGCAAGTCAGTACGATAACTTAACTAATTAAATATACGAGGTGGAACAATCTGAAATACATTATTTAGGTATCCAGAGATTGTTGCTGGAACAAAAATCTGATAGCGATTTTTGAACGTCGGGACCAATTTGGAGTTGTCTTCAAAGATCGTATGTTTATAAATATTGGCAATAATTATGAAATTGATCCCACTGTTGCTAATCGGATTGATAAAGTGTGTGTGGTGGGTTGCAACACAAGATTTTTGTTAACTGCCGTTGTTGTGTTGGAGAATCAAACCCAAACCTTAAGGCTGATCTAACCCAAGCGCAGATTTCAAATCTGCCCCTTTGTTTTGGCTATAACGCAACCAACAATACAGCTTGTCTTACTTCTATATTGCAGGGGTTTAACTGTCCACATACGACATTGAACAAAGAAAGGTTTTGGGGTTAAAACTGGAGAAACTGAGAATAGGTATTAGTTCAGCCATAGTTTTCTGGACTAAAATTTGATGGTATAGCATTCCCAGAGAGAGTAATGCAATTAAAAAGGGATATAGAAAACGGACCATTACATGTGTTTGGAGATCATACGGAATGCATTCGTAACCAAAGCTCTTTGGCACCGAAGAAAAAAGAATTTTGAAACGAGTGGTAGGAGAAGCAAATGCGGTAGAAAAGCTAAAGCAAAATAATTTTTACAATGAGAATGTTTCGCGCAACAGGAGAGTGGCAGATCATGCGTGGAGCTTGTTGCATAACGTCAACAACAATTTGGCGGAATGTTACAACTCTATTGTAGGAAAATTTGGGTACACAGCAAGGTGTAAAGGTGCTGCTTTGTCTTTTAACAGCAATAGTGATTCCTACGAATTTCAAAAGAAAATGTTGAGAAATGGACCAGGCTTCTACACACAAAAGCATTGCAGACAAATAGCAAATTAAAAAAAAGCAACGCTTGCGAAAATACAAATGCTCGCAAAAATCATTGTTGTTTGTTGCATTATTTACATCAATCTCTAGGTTATAGCTTTATATTTTTTGTTTTTTTATTTCTAAGACCATTTGTACTAATATATTAATTTTGAATATATAATTGTATTTTTTTGTAAAATGAAAAATAAACATTTTTTCTCTCTACTAAACTAAATTCGAAAACATAAATTTGTTAACATTTCAAAGCCAACTAAAACAGACTTTTAAAAAGTACTGTACGAACGAAAATAGTGATACCAAAAAATTTGATAAAAAAAAGAATAACCTAAATAGTTTTAATAATAGAAATAGGTACATATGTATTTCAAATCAAGCAAAACTTTCTATTTTTTCGTCATTTTTTTCGTAAAATCAAAAATAAATTTTTGTTCCTCTTGTAAACTGTATTCGGAGACATACGGTATATACATGTTTTTAAAATACATAACAATTGCATAGATATTGCCATGAATCTAGTAAGACTAATTATAATTTTCTTTTATTTGTTAGTTTGCAACTTTTTGAATTCAAAGACACATTTGGTTTGTCAATACATAAAATGTTCCATTATGGCCGGGTAATAAAACGATTATCTACCCAACACCGTAATAAAGTTGGCTTGCACCGAAGTTTCTACCTGAACAATCTACAGCGCCTCTCCCGGCCAAGTTGGAGAACTAAATGTGCAAAATATACAAAAATGACATGTGATTATTTAAACAATACACCTTTTTTTAAACTGGTTATTACTTATTTATATCAAGTACAGCATTTTACACATGTCTGCTTATTTTCTTTTCTAAAAGTATCGTAGACATGAAGATACATCGTCCTCTACGTTCTTGCTTTTATTTAAATAAATAATTTTTTCTTCGTCTTGTTTTAGATTCAGCGGGCTAGGGAATAGTATCATTAATGTTAATCCAAAAAATCAAAAGGCTATCTTTAGATCTAGATACCAAAGAATGCAAAAACAATAAAAATAAAACGATTGCGGTCTACTTTTTACGTGATACATTTTTTTTAGATAATGAAACATATTCAGCGGGGTAGATATTAAAAATACGCGTAATTTGATGTATGATACATATAATAAAAAAAATGAATTACACCCAAAAAATGAAAAAATAACCAATTTTGGCCGGGAGGATCAGCCTTAATCGAGGTTTTGCCCAGAAGGTGAGCGCTCTGTCAATTGAACGATCACCATACCCCATTGTAAAGTTACATTATGGTTCTATTAACAAGAACCTTATTAAACAAGACAACAGCATGTAATCTCCTTTGATTACAAATTAGCCCGACTCAACTTTTTTAATTCGCCATGGCCATGGTATGAATAGATGGAATTCTTTTAATTTATGGCTCTGATATGCTCCGAATTTCTCATCTCAAAGAGTGTTGCAAAATAAATATTTGGATTTTTTTAGGTGTCTAACTTTATTGAAAAAAGGCTCCGTATATGTGTATGTGTATCATTTAAAAATTCTTTATTTTGAGGAAGGAACTCTAAATTATAACACAGTTTTTGAACATGGACACAACATGAGTATTAAAACTTAAGTCTTCATTGAGATGAAGAGCAAGATTTTGTGATAAACCCAATTTGAAATAGGCATCTCAGTCTACCGAAAGCCAAACTATTAACATTATAAGCATCGTTAATATTTTTGATATCGAAATATAACGCGATAGGATTCTTATACAGAGCATTGGTGAAATGTAAAAAAACTGTACGACTTCGCCAATGTTGTTTGTGTATAATTGTAATATTCCAGTAACTCATATCTTGTTTGTAACACACATATCTTGTATCTTTATCATTGTACATATTATTCATTGTTCGGACTTCGACTATCGCAGATAGTCGAAGGTATTATTCATTTGTTCGGACTTCGACTATCTGCGATAGTCGAAGGGTATATATTAATAATTTATAAACCATCGAGAGAGCTAGTGACTTCAGAATCTTTATACCATACATTACCAATAATCCAATAAATATATAAAACCAGAAAGTGTGGCTTATTAAATGTTCTTCGAAACCAAGAACCTCAACCACGAGTAACTCGTCCATTACAAAACTAGTGTCAAAAGTCTGAATTTTTCAAGAACATCGCCATCTACGTCCAAATCCAAGGTATTCTACAAAATCATCGCAACTTCAAGCTGGTCCAATTACCGGAACCTGGGATTTTTTCAAGAACATCGCCATCTACACCCAAATCCAAGATATTCTACAAAATCATCGCAACATCAAGCTGTCCAATTACCGGAACCACTCCAATAGTCAAGAAGCCTTCAACCGCATTCAAAAATGTTTTTCGTCTTGTTTATGTAAGTTAAGTGACAATCATTCATTTAAGTTAAGCACAACTCAGAAACTCACAACATTAATAATTAATGAAAATACTAAAAACTACATCAATCATGGGTGAAATATCGGTAGAACTCGCTGAAAAAATGCTAATAAAATTTGATGGAGATAAAAAGAAACTTTACGAATTCATAGATAATTGTGATCAGGCAATTTCCTTAGTTAAAACAGAATTGAAGACAACTCTTTTTGCTATTATTAAAACAAAAATTACGGACAATGCAAGGGCATTAATC